>BFEA01000120.1:511959-524423 GCA_003427395.1 Chara braunii
GCTCTTCACCCTAATGTCAGGGGCCAAATATCTTCCATCATAACACTAGCTTCTCCCTCCCCTATTTATCTCATCGAGTACCTCTGAAACAAAAATAGGTGAAAGATAACGAGCAAGATATTTAGAGGGGAACCTCCCTCCCTTCCTTCTCCCTACCTTTTTCCTTTTTATTTACTGTCCCCTATCCCATATCCCTCCCATACCATTCCATGTCTACCAAAGCCAGAGGTGATGGGGGGAAAAAATCGACAAAATCTGAAGCAGGCCGAGTGGGGAACGAGTGGTCGATCTTCGTCCATTCTTCATATCCTTCCCTATATTAAGGTGTGTCATCCAGCGCGCCTCAACCACCTCCTTCAAGTTGACTCTTGGTCTTAACATTCGAAAAGTGGCTTTGACAGAGAGGGTGTGCAACCGCCTTTCTCCGGACCTGCCTCTACCATATTGTAGGGTCCATCTCCAGTCATCTGGGTCTAGGGGGAGGTCTTGGATTGGTACATTTGGTTTGTATGCCCTCCATTGGTCCGTTTCTTTAAGGACCCGGATACGGAAGACTTCCGACTTCGAGTACCATTCTGTTACTTCTGGTTGGGTCCGTTCCAGGTGGTTATCTGCCTTTGTTCTAAAGTGGTCGATAACCATTTTTTGTTCTTCGCCCGCTCCCCCAGAACAAGCATAGACTACATTCCCAATCACCTCCTCAATATCCCTGATTTCGATCCAATCCCCTTCCATCATTGATGACCCCTTGCGAAGAATCCGGATCCAATCTAGGGGGATAACATCGATAATCATATCCAGTGCCTCTCCCACCTTATGGCAATATCTTCGTTTCCCCCTCAGTTGAGATTCTGACAGCCAGTTCTTAGTTCCCTGATCCCAAGTGTCTTTGACTCTCAGGACCCTATTCTTGACCCAACCCTTCCAAGGATTTTTATCACTGCGGAGCACTCTGCTATACCGGTCCGTGATGCATCGATTCCCAAAAAGAGGTTACCGGACCACCTCCTCCCAGCGTTTAGGGGGGGGTTTGTCTGGCAGGGGCAGCTTACACCATATCCTTAGGATAGTAGGCCAGAAGGGGTCTTTTTTTAAGTCTTGCCTGACTGCCTGCCTATCAGTTGCTTCTTCATTACTAGCCCTCACTAATTTTTTGGGTATAGTCCAATACCTGTCTTAGAGCCAAGTCTCTGGCGCTGTCGAGCGCATCGGTCCGGCACCGCACGGGGGCAGTGCGGGACCCTCCCGGCCGCGTCACGCAGGAGTCGATTTAAATCCTTCGTCGCAGACAATACATGTGGAGCTTCCTTAAGCCGCTCCGGCCGAGTGCGCAGCCATATTTCTCGCGAGCCCCTACGACAGGATAGGGCTTACGCGAGGCACGACTTACCTACGCCTTACGAGAACTGTCACCTCCCTTCGGTGGGCGTATCCTCGCCGAGCTACCAGTCCACAGTACGAAAACTAATCAGTTGCAATCGCAGAGGTGGACCAGCCGAGGGCGTTTCTCGTTCGTTGTAGCATAGGGGGTACGCGCGGTAATACGCCTCTTTCGTGCCCGCACGCGAACCGACATCTTGGGGGGCTGAAGTCCCAAGCGCGGCCCGTCGTCGGTCGACTAGGACGCATCCCACACACCACGCGCACACCACTTTACGAACACAAAAATAAAACATACACACGCATACGTACGAAACGACACAACATAAACAACGCGACAACGCTCCTAGCCCCTCGGTAGCCGTCCCATAACTTTCCGACGCGAAATCGAATAGGCGTCGTGCACGAGACTTAGGATAAAACCGCGCGGACGTAGGGCCTACTCATATTGACTCGCAATGCAAGCGTACGCAAGCAGTCGCAATGATGACGTACTGTGTAGTGCCCATAATCAAGCGGCCCCTCGTGGATCCGAGTACCGCTTATGACACTCAAGTGTCAGACTCGAAGTGTCGTGAGGGCCTAACCCTTCACGACATTGCACGGTTGAAGGAATAGCCGTGCAGCCGCCGCGGCACCTCCGGCTCTCGGCCTGAGTGTCTCGGTAGGCAAAACAAATAGGCTCTGCGCGAGGAAAAACCCCTTCCCTGCGGAGCCTAGGGCTTGGGATGTCCTGGACAAGGACCTCGAATCCCGGCCCAGGACTAAACGTCCGACTAAGAAAATCATCAAAAAGCAAGAAACAAAAATAGAAGGAGAGGTCTCCCCTAAGCCCCTCAGTCTCAGCTTCTGAGTAGGGCTTTAATATGGGGGCCCTTCAACCCATGCAAACACTTATCCCAAATATACCTATGTATACGTATATAAGGATTAAGTATGTGACGATCACTTTTCACGGTCTCACTGGGGTCTCTCACAATAATACGTATATGTGTGATCGCAGGCAACCAAATCCAGAATCTGATTCACAGCACATACCTGCAATCACATCAACAAACCAAATCAACAACCCACACACTACACGGAGTCAACCCCAACCACCTTCGACACTCATACCCCTCGCTTTAGCCATGCAAGCCCCAAACCTCCTGTCCAACCAACTTTAATTAAATACTCAATACCTTTGTTAAATGACCATTCAATAAAAGTCCGGGTGAAACCTTAATGAAACAACGAAATCACCAGGGCTGAAGCCTTTTAGGTTGAGTGTGGAGGGAGAGCTGAGATTGAGTCATAGACCGACGAATCGACAACCGACCTGTTATCTGTGATAACAGAAGATGATCCTCAAGGGATCAGGCTGAATCTATTCCTGATCTTGAATCAGACACCCCAAAGGACCTGTAACACAAGATAGGTAAAATGCCCACACTAAATCATCAGCATATGGCGGATAAACCTCCATAGCACATTCCTACTCAAGCTATTTACCAACTAAGTCCAAGCCTACCTCTAAGCCAGTGCCCAAAACAAAAGTAGACTAATGGCAGAACCTCCCTTATTCAGGGTGGGTCGCCAGAATCGCCACCTGTTGAAATATAATCTAACTCCTCTAAACTAAGAAAATTTCGGTCGCTCTTTCCGTAGAAAAAGTGTCTTTATAGAATTTATATAAGTCTAAATATGAAAGATGTAAATAATTTCTAACTCTGGAAAGTCAAATTTTGTCTAACTCCCTGAATTAGTAGAAATTTGGGCAACACTCGCTCTAGAAAATGAGACTTTCCAGATATATACTAAGCCAGATATAAAGCAGAAAATAATCTCTAACTCCTGGAAAGTCAAATCTTGTCTAACTCCCTGATTTAGTAAAAGTTTGGGCAGCACTCTCTTTACAAAGAGAGACTTCCCAGATTTATACTAAGTCAGGTTTGAACTCACAAGACAAACTTGAGTTCAAATTAGATAAGATTTAACTAACTCCTCAGTTTTGCAGAAATTTCGGCAGCACTCCCTCTAGAAAAGTGTTTTCCCAAAATTTATACAAAGCGATGTCCAGAGTTCGCGAATAACTTTGACTTCTCAAAGAACAATTTTGTCTAACTCTTTGAATTAGTAAAAATTTGGGCAGCACTCCTTTTAGAAAAAGAGACTTTCCAGATTTATACTAAGTCAGCTATATGGAAAAGACAAGTTGAACTCTGACAAGTCAGAAATTGACTAACTTCTTGGATTTGTAGAAATTTTGGCAGCGCTTTCCGTAGAAAAAGTAGCTTGCCAAAATTTATACAAAGTCAAATATAAGAAAAATCTCAGAATATGTAGAAATTGACCTAAGTAAAAAAAAGTTATTACAGAAAATGCAGGAATTGACACTAACTCCTATGGCTCTATCACGTGGCGAGCAACTAAAGCAACTACCTATAAAGCTGAAACACAAACAAACTAGTCATCCCATCCAATCACATGCAAATCAAACCACGAATGTAAGTACTCTCATCATCCCAAGTTCATTCCATATAAATAGTTCGTGAAACTTCAAATTCTTGAATCCTTATACCCATCTTACATAAGACATATAGCTGGACCATTCACCATGGAAACAATGTCCAACTTGTCTTTATGATATACACGAACAGGTTGCATGACTACTTCTCTCTTCTTTTGGACAGATAACTAGGCCATTCGCCATCGAAACAATGCCTAGTCGCCCTGAGCTGTTTAATATCCAAAGATTTATTATTTCTCTGACTTTGTTTTCAAAAGAAAAGGTAAATATGGGCCGGGGAACTGAACCATTCACAATAGAAACAATGTTCAACTTGCCCCAAACTATTTCCATTTATACTCAGTATTTTTCTCTTTTCTCTTCTTAATAATACGGCTTAACGCTGGACCTTTCACAGTAGAAACAATGTCCAGCTGCCAGTTCATATGCAAATATACATAAAATACTTTCCTTTATACTCAATTTAATTTATGTGCGTGGTTTTCAGACTAAACCATTCACCATGGAAACAATGCTTAGCCTTAAACAAAAAATTATCCCTCAGAATAAACAAGAATTAAAACCCCTTTAATCAGGCAAACCCTCAGAGTTAACTAAAGTAAACAGGTCATTCACAGTAGAAACAATGTCTGGTCCTCCAGAAAACAACTAAATAAAACATAGCAACCAGGTCATTCACAGTAGAAACAATGCTTGGTCCTTCAGAAAACGGTCAAATAAACATAGCAACCAGACCATTCACAGTAGAAACAATGCCTGGTCCTTCAGAAAACAGCCAAATAAACATAACCCTTAGTCATTCACAGTAGAAACAATGCTCAGGCTTTGGTTGACCCTGTCAAACGCATGCAAAACTGTCCTCCTCCCATCTTCCCCCAATTCATTTCTTAGTCTGTTTTCAGTCAAAACAAAAGAGAAACTTAAACTTCACTCTCACACGTTCCTTCCATTCAGTCTGATTGAATCCTGAAGAAAAAACAAAAAACCATAGGGACAACCTCATGCATACGACAGTCATACAGCAGGGGGATAGGCAAACACAGGTGATAGTGGGTTATATAGATAAAAGATTGTATACCTGAAAGTTCCCTGCCTCCAGAACTCCTCCTAAGTTCCGGCAGAGCTCCCGCAATCGGTGGGTGGACTCCCCACAGAGTCTTGACGCGGACTTACGGGTTGCGATCCCGCCTGCCGCCTTCCTCTCGTAACCAAGGACTAGACTGAGAGTAAGAAGGGCAGAAAAAGAAAGATGTGAGTCTCTCAGATCCAAGAATGGTGCGCTCAGACTCGCAGAAGAGGGCCTTGGTCCCTTGACACGCCTGAGGGCCCCGCAATGGTGGCCAAATAGTTATCGGTTTGGCTAGCTTCTGAAGTCAAATCTGTCGAAAACCACCCCCTGACGATTTCCTAAATCGCAGCACTAACCTCCCACTCGCCCAACTTTGCCACCTCTCCAGCCTTGACACTTCTTCTCAGTCTGATTGCGGACGCTCAGCAGTCTGTAACAGCCCCTAGACGCAGCAGTAGCACCCAGCAGTGGCCAGCAGAATCAACAATCACCGATAGCGGCATACAACGGTGGTCAGCAGCAATGGTTGTTGTCCGTATACAGTCCGCAGCTTCAGCGCTTGACGGTGGTTAACAACAACACCAACGCTTGCCAGTGACAACAGTTCATGCCCAACCAGTAGCCTCAGTGGTACACAACGATATAGACCATAAACTACAATAGCGGCATATAGCGGTCTGTAGTCCACAATACTGGTAGTGGTCACCAACAACCAGCAACTCGTTCAAATGAATGTCGTACCGCCAAGTTGTTGATTTCCCAACTTACAACAAGGACACTTCTCTGAATCTATAGCAGTAACCCCCACCTACTACAGTCTGCCACCTCGTCCTTGGACCGCGACAGATGTTCACCAGTCGTCCACAGTTCTAAGTATGTCAATAACAGTCGTTCTACCCGTCTGTGGACTCAACGAATGGTCTTCAATTTGTCATCCGTTGCTGTGTCTGGACCTGGCGAGCTTACAAAGCGCGTCACAGACCTGTTATTGCCTCAAACTTCCGCTGGTTAGTCGCCCAACAGTCTCTCTCAGAAGCTGGTCATGAGGGAACCCCCCCCCCAAAGCCATCTAGCAAGTTGTGGTCTCGTTTGTTAACGGGACTAACCAGACAAAATACTCCACCACTAAGAACGGTCATGCACCACCACCCATAGAATCAGAGAAACAGAAGCTCTCAATCTGTCAATCCTCACTATGCACGGACAAGGAACGACCAGTCCCCTCGGCGCGGTGCAAGCAAACTTACTGCGAACAATCTGCAACCACCCCGGTCCCACTACGATGTTATTCTAGGGGCGAAAGTACCGGGCCATCATTGCGACCAGGTTCAGCCTCATACAGGCTAGCACCCCCGACTCCGACATTGTGCTACCTGACCCCCGGACAACATACGCCAGGTAGGTGCTCTAGTCTCATGCTATCCCCCTATCCCTTCCTTGCCAGCCTCCACCACTAGTACGACCGAGGCCAGCATGTATCTTCTACAAGATCTCGGAAGGATTCGTCGCCCCGTGTGAAGGTAAGTGTGTCCTCCCCGTGCAGCTCATACTCGTTATACCCACGGAATCATAGCCCGGACTGAAAATCGGGCTCCACCATCAACCTCGCAATACCTTAAATCCCCAAACTTACGTCTCTACCCGCTAGATTTCGTAGGGAATCGAGCAATCTGAGTGTCTTTCCAGCCTAACTTTTCTTATTTCCTCCATCTCCCGGCGCACTAACTTCCCCTAATCAGCCTCTCCTACTAACTTCTCTATTACTCCCTTACCATCAATTCTGTCTTCAGAATCGGAGTCGCCCACCCCGAAAACCCCCGATTCGGATCTTACCCCGCCCGATTTCGTTCAGAAACGAGCGGGTCACACCATTTTCTACTTTTTGTTCTCCTCGCTCCGCCATAGCTTCGCGCGGTCATGTTCCTTGCTAACTTATTTTCTACTAACTCTCCTCCTAAACTAACCCTGCCATCGAACTCGTCATATAAAAAAACCCCTATCTCGATCCTCGGTCCTCCCGATTTCGTCACGGATTGGTTAGGAATCCGATTCTTCTTATCTCCACCATCACTCATCCCGCCATAGCCCATCGCTCCTTCTTCCTCTTCTAACAACTAATCTGCTAACTTTTCACTAAAACTAACACCAGATTCAAGTTCGTCCGGGGCTAAAACCCCGAGCTCGCTCCTTCCCCCGTGCAAATCGGTCCTCTACGGGGCGAACTCCATACCTCCTGCTGCGCCCAGCCCACCTCCTCGCCATCTCGGCTTCCATATACCGAATGCACCCGGCGTGAATTCGCGTCCGGGTGCACCTCCTCTTTTCGGCGCTCATGGCCTGCTCCGCTCGCTGCTGCCTAACGCAGCTCTGCCCGACTCGCCGTTCGCACAGTACCCGTGTTGCGTCTGCCACCGGCTGCCTTCTCTTTGGCCGGCGCACCTTCTTCCTATTAGCTCACTCCCCGACACTCCGCTCTCCCGTTTCCTTCACCGCTCGCAACTTCTCCCTTCTTCGTTCCCCTCTAGTCCATTGCCTTGCCTTGCTCACACTGTTGCTAGCGCGTCGCCCCGCAGTCGCTATAGACCGAGTCTTCGACGGTACCCCGAAAAAATCCCGGTTCGGAGTCATTCGCTGCCCCTTCTCTTTCTTCTAAACGTATCTGGCACCGAAACCCCGCCAGTTTCGTTCCTCACCCCTCACTGCCTCCTGTCTGCGCACAGTCGACTTTACTGCCCGCCTCGCTCCGACCACTTCCATCAGCGTTGCCAGGTAAGTGTTCCGCCCCCTGTTGCTCCATGCTGCCTGGCCGAACCCGCTGCCCGCTGCCTCTCTCCGCCCGTCACCTCCGAGTCGTGGCGCATGCACCCCGCGCAGAACCGCGTTCGGGTCCACCAGCTGGCTTTCACCACCCCGCCAGCCTTTTCCCGACTTATGCTTGTTATTCTTGCGTGCGGGTCATGCTAGTCTTCTCCGTATCGTTCCAATTTTAACGGATGTCTCGAAGGACAAACGCTCGGTTCGCCAGGTCAACAGACGACTCAGAATATTTGGTCTCCCTCATCGACCAAACCCCACCATCCGGATTCGAGCACGGGTCTGTATTTCAAGAGTCCAAGGGTATACCGCTGAGCTAGGCCCATAGGCCCCAAAGGTAGCCGCGGCCCCGCATCCCACCTACAGCACCGTGCCTCAAGGCAAAACGGGTACGGCTTCGGCGCAGCCCGCGCGGACAGTTTGCAACAGCACTTCAGGCATCCCTGCGAATGCAACCTACTTCCCGTGGCCCGACATTAGGCCCGATATCGCGCCCTAAGACGGGACGCGAGTAAACGAAAATAAAACGAGGAGAAAAAGGTAAGAGTAGTAGACGCAAAATGGAAAAATTAACGGGGAGCCCTACGGATCGACCCCCTCCGCTGTGCCTGTAAACAAAAACGGAGGGGGGGTAGCCTCGTCGGGCCCTCGACCCCTCGGTCCACTCCACGCCGCTCCACTACAGTTGCCACGCCGACGTCCGCTTCCGCTGCGTCGGCGCTCGCCGGCCTCGATCCCCGAACCTTCGTTGTGTCAGTCCAATGTCGTAACCTATAGGGCTAAGCCCAAGCCTGAGATCTGCGCTCGCAGAGTACCATATAAGGCAGTGCGGCGCGGCGTTTTGTGCCAACAAAATAGCTGCGCAGCACCCAGTGTCCGCGCTGGCTTGCTTATACCATGCCATAATTGCCCCGCGCGCCATCCTACGACAACCTGTTCACCACACGAGAATCATGCCGTTATTGTCAATGTCGTAGTCGGGGTCGTCCTCCGCACGCGCGCTCGACTAGGTCAAAAGTACCAATCAAAAGAAAATATCCTTCATTCCTACTTAATCAAAAATAAATAAATAATAATAATATCACCAAGCAAAAACTACCGAGGTCCGGGCCGGCTTTATGATCAACAACAGAAAAGAATCACGCGCGCCTTAAACCTCCGCGCCCACTCACTCACTATTATGGTCAACTTCCCAGTCAACGCAATTACAGATGCAGCCGCGCTTAGCGCGGTATACTTAAACCTGAAACCAAACAATTTTATGTTACTTGCAAAAACCCAGGGCGGATACCCTTGTAAGGGTATTCGCACCGACAGCGCAACGCCAGAGGGGGGTAAGTGGTGCCAACCTGGTTATCTATTGCAGTGCTAGGGGTCTCCATGGCGCCTGTGTGGAGAACAACATATCTTTTATGCATTGTAGGGCCAAGGCCATTACCTGTGTCGTAGGGTCGATGATTCCCAGTCCCCCTTTAGAGCCAGGCAACTCTGCTAATTACTGTTGGACATTTATGGTTCCCCCTCCATAAGAAGGCCGCCACCTGTCTTTGCATGGAAGCGACTGCCGGTTTGCTGAGCGCCGAGATCGCTGTTTTGTACCAGAGGGTCGCCAGGACTACATATTGATTATCAGGGAACGACCCATTAAATATGTTTGCTTGTCCTTCCACTGGGTTAGTTTTTCGAAGACCGGTTGGGTAAGCCACTCATCGTTCAGGGGGGGTTGCCCCTCCGCTCTCATCTGAAACCCCAGTACTCTGATTGGGGCCTCTGTGGGCAACCATCTGACTCTGGGGTGTTCCGGTGGCCTTCCCCCCTGGTAGTGGATCCACCATCCCAGTGTTTTATTCCCCCAGTTGACTGCCATGTCGGATAGGCTACAGAAGCAGTCCATTAATTTTTGGATTTCCCTCATAGTTTTTGGGGATGCTTCCGCCATTATGGTGAAGCCATCCGCAAAGAGTGAGCAAACCGGGATGGCCTCTTCCGGAATGGAAGAAATCTGTATTCTCCGGAGATCTTTGTGGGACCTCAAGTTCACTGCTAGGGCCTCCATTATAATGACGAAGAGGAAAGGTGCAATGGGGTCCCCTTGTCGCACCGATTGTTCCTGGTGGATGGCAGGGGTCAGTCTACCATTTACCTGGATCGACGGCGTAGCGTTATGATGAAGGATCTCAATCCACCTCCTAAAGTTTATACCAAAGTTCATTTTCTCCAAACATTTGTCCAGGAAAAACCAGTCAACATGATCATATGTTTTTTCAAAGTCTACAAATATAATGGCGGCATTATGCTTAGATTGCCGCGATAGTTTTATAATCTCGTTCACCAGCAATATGTTATCTTGGATCTTGCGTCGCTTGATAAAACCCGTCTGTGCTGGGTGTATGATATTTTCTAACACCTTGACCAGGCCGTTTGATAGGGCTTTTGCCGCTATCTTGTAGACCATTGTTAGTAAGGTGATCGACCGATAGTTCCTGATGTTCATTTTATCTCCTTTCTTGTGTAACAATGTCAAGACCCCTTGCCCCACCAATTCGCCCATCTGGCCCGTGACCCATACCTCATAAAAGTAATCCATCAGATCTTGTGAAAGAGTACCCCACATGGTTTCCCAAAATTCTTTAAGAAACTCATCTATCCCCGGAGTTTTCTCCTCCTTCATTAGCATTAGGGCCGCCCATACCTCGTCCTTGGTCAGAGGCATCTCTAGAGCTTCCTTTTGTTGTTCTGACAGAGATTGTTGTAGTGGTATTAAGAATTTGTCGATTTCTGCTGATCTTTGTTCATATGGTTTTTCCTTGGTTCTTGATCTGAAGAGGTCCTTGAAGAAGTTCCTTGCTATAGAGACACATTGAGGTGTTGACGTAGCCACTGCACCCTGAGGCTGTGATGGGTCGAGCAACGCTTCTATAGTGGACATGTCCGTCCTTAGTTTGGCCATAGCAAAAAAACGGGTGTCCATTGTACCTTCTGTTTTATACCTGTGTAGTTTTCCTCTGATTTTTGCCCCCTGCCATCTATGTTCCATATGGGCCAGCAGGCGCGTCTTGGTCGCCTCAATGGCAGTTGAAAGATCCTTGTCTGTGCTTATGTCCTGTTCGTTTCGTTCTTGTTGTTGCTTTAATTGTTGAAGTTGTTGGTATAATTCCATTTCATCTGCATGTCTTTGAGCTGCAATCCTTTTAGTGAATTCTTTAGATTTTTTGGCGACAAAAGTCAGTCCATTGTTAAACCACAGAATGTCATTATGAAAGGTTCTCTGTGTGATTTCCAGTATTGCCAGACATCATGAATAAAACTTTGAAATTCTTTTTTTGCTAAAAGGGAGATGTTGAGTTTGAAAAAGTCGAGTCTCTGATCCGGCCGTTTTCTTAACGAGAGGATTACGACACACACTGCATGGTCCAGACCAGGGAATACACTTTGTGGGAATACCTCTGCTAGCTGCAGAGCTCCTTTTAGGTCTTGTGATATCAATATCAGGTCGATTCTCGACCTTGAGATTCTATCTGGTCTATTCTTCCTATAACAAGAAAAGACTCTCCTGTTCGGAAACATCCTACGGAAAGGATCGTATATGTCTAGTGACCCGCATAGATCCACGATAATTTGTTCATCAGCCTCCACGTATGCAGGGCATGGAGAGGGGAGCCTCCATCTATCAAGCCAGCGATCCGGTGCCGCATTAAAATCCCCCGCCATGATAACCGGGATCCCATCTTGAGGCTTGTTTTTGATGAATTCGAAGAGTCTCCTCCTGGCTCCCACCTCGTTGGGACCATAGATGCAAATTATCTGCACTAGCCCCAACTCTAGCATCCCCAGAAAATACCCACCCCCCTTCCCCTTGGTCCACCTCCCAGTATACCGGGTCTAGTCTAGAGTTAGGGGGGATCCAGATAGCCACTCCCGCACTTCCGGGCCGTGGAGCGTGCGCTCAGAAGGCTTGATGGGGCCAAAATTCCTTATGTGCATGATGGTGTGCCTTCGTGTCCATAAGGTGAGTTTCCTAAATGCAGACGATGTCTGGCCAATCCCTCCCTTCAACCCCTCTTAGTTGTTCCCATATTGCCTGTTTTTTCTGAGGGGAGGTTGTAGCAAGGCCATTCATATTGAGGGATCTTAGATCCAAGTCGACTTCTCTTTTGCTTTTCAACCAGTCTCTTTCCTTCCCGTATAAGATCTTAGGTGGGTCCATTTCCGGGTTCCCCTCAGAGTGCTTCCCACTCTATCAGATCCCAAGCCCCCTCTTTTGCCTCCGCCATCAGCAAGTAGCCCTCCTTCAGGATTATGAAAAGTGCTGCCATAACATCGTTCTCTGTCCAGTTTCCACTGCTTTTGATCTTCAGAATTTGGAGATCCAAGAACGCGGTTTGTCATAGCCATCTAAGACTAGCTTTCTTTCCTGGTTCGAACAACACGTATAAGAATGTATCTGCAAGCGCGCTTTGACCATAGGAGATTCTTTTTGTTGCTATTGCCCCTGGTTGGTATGAGCGGCACATAAATTCTCGCATTCCAGTCTGGAATACCTCTTCCTCGGTAGCTAGCCATAACGGAACTTCCGGAACCCATCCTTGTAGGGTAACTCCCCCATACTGCGTGTTGGGCGGGTCAGCCAAACCCACTTCCCACCTATCGTCCTTCTTCCACACAGGCACCACCATGACCCCTGTGTTAGAC
>BFEA01000120.1:531361-546088 GCA_003427395.1 Chara braunii
GTTTTTCATAAATCTTCCAAAACCTTTTTCATAATTTTCAGATTGTTCTTAACCGAAGCCAGGTAATGGCCCTGGTATTTCAAATCATTTGTATAATTCTATATGGGACGCTGGGCCCGGTTCCCAACGCGTGTTGCTCCCCACGAATAGACTGGAGCATTTGTCTCCAAAAACAAAAAAAAAAAAAAAAAAAAAAAAAAAAAAAAAACCCCCCCCCCCGCTCGCCCCCCCCCCCCCCCCCCCCCTGGCCCGAAATAACCCCCCCCCCCCTCCCCGATCCCGGAAGGTTGCCCCTCGGGCCTCACAACCGACACCCTGCTGACACAAAGCCCTGGTCAGGCAATGAGGATAGCAGGTTATATTGAAGTTTGACTGAGGAGGCGGAAAGGCAGACAAAGGTACCATGGTATGAGCAGTGTAGGTCAAGACAGGTAGCCAAGTTCATCACCAACAAGCAGATAAGACCAGTGACGCATAAGACAGATTCGGATGTACTGACGTAGCCTTTTCTTACTGATTTGCTTTCTATCGCACTGCATCACATTGCATCGCATTCCATCTCATTGCAGATCTTTAGGCTTTAAACCACCAGTACTTGGCCCAGCTATTGGCCGCGGAAAAAAATAGAGTAGAAACGTTTCTAGTTGGATGAATTTGGGCGCTCCTGTAGTGGCCCGTACGTTTCCTAAAATCATGTAGCGTTCGCGACTTTAGGAAGCCCTGGACAGACATAGTAACAACGAACAGGGGGGCTGCTGCACTGCCAGGTAGGACAATTCACAGCCTGGTACAGTGAGCGGTTGAAGTATTGGTAATGGAATGATCAGAAGAAGGGTACGTGCTCGGTTGGAGCTGAGTGTGTGAGAATTGCCGGTGCATGGGGGGGAGTTGAGTGTGGTGTCGAGTTGCATTTGGACCTTTTGAACACCGTGTCCTGGCTGTAGTGGTTAAGATAATTGGCTCTTGGGGCCGAGGTCGCCGGTTCGAATCCGCGCAGGAGCACGGAGGAGGATTTAGGCCCGTGGAAGTGCGGATCCATATAACCAAACTGGGCTAATAGATAAGGGGTGCTCCAAGATGGGATGGGTGACACTGGCAGCTCCATGGGACAATGGAGCCCCGGGCTGAGAAGAGAAACAACCACAGCCCCAGGAACGTAAAAAACTTTTTTTTTTTTTTCTTTTTTTTTTTTTAACAAGGGCCCGTTCTATTGGTGGGGAGCAACACCTGCTCAAAACCGGGTCCAACGTCCCATTATACATGAAAGGCACAGAATACTCAGAATACTCAGAATGTTTATCTATGCTCCATACGTTGGATGTTACTGCCAGCATTGACTAACCCAAGAGAAGGGGGGTTAACTGAACAACGAAAAAGGAACAGTTATGTACATTAGCGGAGTCCTCCCCAGGGGCTCCAGGGAGGAGCTCCATATGTGGGCATAGGTGTATGTAAATGTATGTAAATGTACGTAAATGTATGTATGTATGCAGATGTATGTGGATGTAGAGGAAAGTGAGCTAAGTAATTTAAAATTCAGGACAGAATCTCTACCAGGGAAAGGGCATGAGGTGGCAAGGGGTCTGGTCCGAGGGAGGGCGTAGTGGGAACGAGGGTTCTATGTTTGTCCAGTCTTTGAAAATTAGTGGGAACAAGGGTTCTATGTTTGTCCAGTCTTTGAAAACTAGACAATAGTCTCTTATTACTTCCAAATCCCGTTGTCCCTCTCCCCTGTCTCCACTCCATTCCACTTTTGCAATCCATCCTTCTCTCTCCCCTCCTACCCAGTCTGTGCAAAATGCTGTAATCAGTCTCCAGTTCATTGATGTACCAGCTGAGTACGCATTAGAGGACCGGCGGTCGGCGGCCCGACATTTTGACGCGGCGGCAGGCTCCTTGGTGAGGGTGGGAACGAAGAACGGTCGGGGCGCCATGATGGCAGTTGTGACGCGAGGACGAGAGTGCGGGGCGAGAGGACAACAGGTGGATGATGAGGTGGGAGAGGGATCGTGGGACACAGAGGAACAGGCTAGTGGTGTTGGGACGTTGAGAGCGCTACCGGCTTGCATGCTTGAGAAGAAAAACACAGGGACAGCGTGTCTCATATCATGGTTTCGTGGGAGAGGAGGAATGCTGCGGGGGGGAGTGAGGGGAGGCAGACATGGTTTCATGGACTAGAGGGAGATTATTACAAGAAGGAATGGAAGGAGGAACGCGGGTGTAAGGATGTTGAAGACAGGTCTTCTATAGGTGAGCGACGTCTGCGACGATGACACCCTTTCATCTCTTTGGGCTACCTGCGAGGGACGGCTGACAGGCTCATCGGTTTAAGTCTCATGACGTGGTTTGGATTGTTGTGATGGTAATCCTAGCTGCGGTCCTGTTAAGTTCATCGTTCGATCCTTTGGGATGGTTGAATAGTTGTCAACCACAGGCGACCGAGTTGCTTGAGAGCCGATGAAGGAGGAGGTGACGATTGGAGAGAGGGGCGGTGCGCTTAGGGATTGTCGAGGGTAAATTGTGTTCTTCCTCTTCACATTTTGTAGTGATGATTATGTGATGACCCTGATGAGACTCTTAATGATGTGATTCCTATATCGTTTTCTTTGGTTCAATACCTATTAGTCTTTCTAACCTTGAATTCTAGATATGTAACGAATATATAACAAATAACTCTGATTCTGAGGTTTGAAAATCAAGATTAAATCAAATTTAATTATGACCTATTTTGTTTTACCTAAGTTTGTTTGTCTATTTCTTTCGAATTTCACATCATAAGTCGTATCAATTGTCGTATGTTTGGTTGCTGAATTACTTCCTAGAATTATTCTTAGCCTGGGATTCGTAAATCAAAGGTTGGGCATCCTAATTTCTTAAAAGTAATTTTCAAATCTTAGCTCAATCTCGTTTGATCTTCCGGTTTGTGTCGATGATTAAATTCATGAGGTAGGTAATCTTGATTTCGAAATTCTAGTCATTCTGATGTCTCAATAGTCATTCTGATGTCTCAATAGTCATTCTTATGCATGGTTCTGACTTTTTATCGTATCTTTTCGAGTGTTTCCTATTCTATGTACTGGTAGTTCCAAAAGTGTTCCATCTGTTGCTGAAAATTGTTCCTATCTGTTTTTGGCAATTGAATCTGAATGGAATTATCCCTTTTAGGGTTGGAGCCCCTCCCTACGACGGTTACACAAGGTGGGTGGTGTGATCCTTGAGAGGGAGGGGCGGTGTTGAGGGTTTGTCCTTCTTTGGGCCATGCTGATTTTTGGGTCGGATCAGCTATGGCGGTTGGGGAGAGAGGACAAAGGGTGCTTTTACCAGCATGGTGAGATGTTGAAGGGCTGTTTCACTTGGAGGGGTGGGGCAGGAAGGAAGGGGGATCTTCGACTCTGCGGGGCATACTTAAGGGGGTACAATATGCAGTTGAGGGAGCAAGAGTGGTATTTAGGGGGTTGTTCTGAACTGGGCTTGGGAGGTGAGGGGGCGCTTCCCCGCGGAGGCAGTGATCAGACAGGGGGTCGCTTTCTTTGGGGAGAGGAGTAATCTTTTTAGGTTCTTATGAGCCTTGTACATGCAATCAAGAACTAAATAGGTGTTGGAGTTTCCATGGAGAGAGAGGGTGTTTTTTTCCCTCCTTTCCCCTCGTCTTGTGGGAATAGTAGGCGCTGAAACGTGTATATGGTTTTCTCAATCTTTTGATTTCTTGATTTCTCAATATGTTCTTAAATGGGATTGAATTTTTTGATTAAAAAACTCTTTATAAACTGGCGCTGGTGGCAGGGGGCTGTGTTTGCGTTGGTGGGGGATAATGCGCTCTGCAGCCATGGGGTTAGCCTGCAGGGTGGAAATAGGGTATAGCAGCGGTGAAGATGGTGGCTTCATCGCAGTGAGACTTGCCAGAGTAGGGTTGTGAGGGATTTTATGTGGGATATCTGCAACCAGTGCCTGAAGGAGATGAATGATCGGAACTACAGTTATGGTGCTAATTGGTGGTTTGTCTGGCATTTGTTGTAGTCTTGAGTCCCCGTGGGTTTGCGAATAGATGAGGCGAAAACGACACTGGTCGGTGTTGGGGCTTGGTCGTGCTGCCCTGTAACTCGAGTTGTATGAGGGCAAAAAACCTGGTAGAAATATATGGGGAGTTGTCGAGGGTGGAAGGCACTCTAGTGTCCTTTGGTAAGCTGGTACTTAGTTGACGCTGGTCGGAGCCGGGGCGGGTCGTTTTGCCCTGTAGCCTAGCAGGTGGGAGTCTTTTGGGGTGGGTCGTGCCACTCTGTAACCTAGCAGTTAGGGGCGTGAGGCCTAGTAGAGACTAAGCATCGGCATATAGGGATGATGCAGGTAGGGGTGAGCGATTGAAAGACTCTAAGGTAGGTATTTCTCGATCTCAATGTTCTTTCAAAACAAAAAGGTCATTTGCATTTAGCACTGTATAAATGTTTGTTAGTACTTGATGCAAGTTGTTCTCATATTTTTCTTAAGAAACCTATCATCAAAGGGCGTCCCTGCTCAGTTAACCCCCTGGTTTCGGGGCAATCAATGCTGGCAGGGGAAGGTCTTCTTAGTTTTTTTTATCAAATTTTCTCAAAAAAAATAAAAAAGACCCTTCAGAATGCCTTAGGATTATGGGTACTCCTTGCAACTCATTTTAGGCATCTTTGATGTTGTTATATTCATGGACCTGCGATTTTTCGATGCCAGAACGACGTTGGCCGGTGCTGGGGGTTTACCCTGTAGCCTGTTGATAGCAGGAGCATGAGGCCTGGTAGAGAGATCTGGGGATGCCTTGGGCTGGACATTCCAAGCGAAAACCAAGGGTTGTGTCGGGACGACGCTGACCGCAGTTGGGGTGAGTCGTGTTGCCCTGTAACCTAGCAGGGTGGGGGCATGTCATTGAGGCCTTGGAGAGCTCGACAGGGAATTAAACAGTGTTAGAGAGTTTTAGAGTGTTTTGTCGGGGAGTCCATAGGTTCTGAGCATTCGAAGGACTTTCGTGGTAACTGCTGCTTGAGTAGCCTAACAATAGGTCAACAGTTATCCACGTTTTTCATAAATCTTCCAAAACCTTTTTCATAATTTTCAGATTGTTCTTAACCGAAGCCAGGTAATGGCCCTGGTATTTCAAATCATTTGTATATTCTACATGGGATGCTGGACCTGGTTCCCATCACGTGTTGCTCCCCACGAATAGATTGGAGCAGTTGTCCCCAAAAAAAAAAAAAAAAAACATCACCAACTTGTCTAAAAAGGTCTAATTGTGATTTTATGTCCGACCATCTTTGTGTGAGTTCAAGATGAACTTGCTATTGAATCTATTCTGTGATCTCTGAACCCTCTACTCTCACCTTCTCCATGACCAGAGTGCACCTCTGCCACCAGAGTGCCCATATCACTGCCCTTCTTCCCAGTCTGTACATACAGGAACAAAAATGCAACAAACAACAATCTCTGTGTTACAAAATGTATCAATGGGACGCTGGACCCGATTTCCAGCAGGTGTCGCTCCCCACCCGTAGATGGAGTAGCCTGACAGATAAACCCTGAATTTTTGCGGTTCTCTTACCACCGCCGGGATGGCGAGCTTATGAAAGGGCTATTCTCGCAAACAACAAAACAAAACAAAAAAGAAACAAAGATGCGGTTCCGCTTCTCAACATTTAACACATACTTGGACTGTTTTGTGGACTAGATACATTCGGACTGATCCAACGTTTGAATGCATAGGGACTATTGTCAGCTCCGGATACAAGCAGAATGTTGTACAATGGAGCTTCAACTGGTTAACAGGGATCCCCACCTAGCAACATACTTTTCCCCTGCCTTGTATCAACATCCCGCACCCACCTGCATTACACATAGTACCACTTTTCCCCCACACTCTGCATCTCCTGTTGCAGCCACATTCATTGCACTCGTTAACAGATGAGTGCGTCGATCCAGCCTGTGTTCTCCGGGTGACTTTTTGTTGTGGGTCGTGAGCGCCTAGTCATTGTCACTGCATGTGGACCGAAAGTTGTGCCAAATACAACTATAATGATCGGGCATTCTTTTGGGGTGAAGATCGTAGCCTCCCAGCCACCACGTGAGTATACACTCTTCTTGCATTACTTCTGCAGGTTTTTCTGCGAGTTGACCTTATGGCCGGCGTGGTCGAGAAACAAAAAGAAAAAACATTTTGACCTGCAATTGATGGCTAAATGGGCTAAGGTTAAGAAGAAGTTACACTTTTTTTTTTTTTTTTTTTTTTTGTATGGAAGACTCCATTTGTTGGCGCGGAGTTGCACCTGCTGGAAATCGGGTACAACGTCCCTATACATGTTGTGTGAGCATTGTAAATCGGGTCCAACGTCCACTTCTTCACACAAAGAAATGACGTCCGCAAGGAAATCTCAGACTTTTGGATGGACTGACTGGGAGGGGAACAAGGGGGCTGGATGGCGGCAGTCAACCGGGACGGCTTGCAGATGAGAGAGCAGTAGGGCTTGGATGCACACAAGCAGAACTACAGGATGTGTTTCAAAGACTAGACAAAGGTCGACTCCCCCATCCCGCTACAACCCCACACAGACTTCCCTAACCCCTTTTACCCTGCACGAGCAATCTCTAGTGGAACTACAATGGTTTGGGGGAGAGGCCATCAGGAGGGCGACAGTCAAGTGGGGCGGCTTGGAGATGACAGAGCAGCAAGGCTTGGATGCACACAAAGGAACCACAGGCTGCATTTCAGAGACTGGACAAAGATAGACGCTTCCATCCCCTTATGACCTCACACATACTTCCCTGACCCATTTACACCGCACCAACAATCTCTAGTGCAACTGCAATGGCTTGGGAGGGAGACCATCAGGCTACGTTATATCCTTTGTTCCATCTTTGTTCCATCTTCGCAACGACATTTGGCTTGCTGTAGATAGGGACTGAGGAGCATAGGCTGCTAGTTTTCCTGTGGTCATATGGTGGCCTTGGAAAAGGCTGAAGAGGCAGCAACCCCGGTTTGGCTATGGTGCAGCAGGGCAATTTTGATCTTGTCTCATCTATGCTGAATTCTTTAAGGGATGTTGGACCGAGTTTCCAGCAGGTGACGCTCCTCACTAATCATAAGAGGTTATCGGGTAGCTAAAATTTCAGGAATGAAAATTCTGAAATGAGAGTTTTGGGCAATCTGAAAATCCTGAATGGTACTGAAGTGGTGAAAGGTCCGAATACCCTGAAAACCACATGTTTAGGCAGGTTGCATCCTGAAGTGGTGAAGGGTGTCCTGAAATGGTCAAGTGAGAGTTTTGGGCAGTCTGAAAATCATGAATGGTCCTGAAGTGGTAAAAGGTTCGAAGACCATGAAAACCACCCTTCACCACTTGAGGATGTAACCTGCCTAAACAGGTAGTTTTTAGGGTCTCCGGAACTTTCACCACTTCAAGACCATTCTGGATTTTCAGACCTGAATGGTCCTGAAGTGGTGAAAGGTCCGAATACCCTGAAAACCACATGTTTAGGCAGGTTGCATCCTGAAGTGGTGAAGGGTGTCCTGAAATGGTCAAGTGAGAGTTTTGGGCAGTCTGAAAATCATGAATGGTCCTGAAGTGGTAAAAGGTTCGAAGACCATGAAAACCACCCTTCACCACTTGAGGATGTAACCTGCCTAAACAGGTAGTTTTTAGGGTCTCCGGAACTTTCACCACTTCAAGACCATTCTGGATTTTCAGACCTGAATGGTCCTGAAGTGGTGAAAGGTCCGAAGACCCTGAAAACCACTGTTTAGGCAAGCTGCATCCTGAAGTGGTGAGGGGTGTCCTAAAGTGGTGATGAAAAATATGACTGTTGTTAACCTTCTCTCCCACCAATGGACTGGAGCCAGGAAGATTCACTCTAGTCTGATCTGGATGCTCTCTTTTTTCGGTTTTTTTTTTTACACAAACAGTCTGTGTGAGTGTTGGAGGTGCTGACAAGTGCAGACACCACTGGCATCCCCCGGGAGGTTAGAAAATGGGTACAACGTTCCTTATACAAGATTGTTGGAGAATGTCAGGGTTGCAATAATGAGAAAAAACCTCTTCAGCCTGGTCCAGACTGCCTGAAATCCACGTATATGTGGTTGTTTCCCGTCCGGAATCTTTGCAAAGGACGTGGACAAGCGACAAAGATTTTAGCAAGATGAGAAGTAGAGAGGGTTGTTTCACTGGGAGGGGGTGAAACAGGAGGAAAGGGGAAACTCCAGCTCTGTGGGGCATACTCTAGGGCGAATTGTATGTTGATGAGGGAGCAAGAGTGACTGTTTAGGGGGTTGTTCTGAACTGGGGTCGGTGAGGTGATGGGGCACCTCCCGGTGGAGGTAGTGTAAGGACAGAGGGGCATATTTGAGGGGAGGAGTAATATCGGAAACTTTCTTTGTCAGTTCTTCATGTATAGTTGAGATTCGAACAGGCACCGGAACCTCCACAGGACGAGAGGCTAGTTTTCTCTCCCTTCCTCTCTTTTCATGGGGATAGAACGGGATCCCTCCAGACTTGATTGTTTGGGACGAGGCTCCAATGAGTAACAAGTTTCACTTGGAAGCTCTTGACATTACGCTTGGGGACCTCTGTAACAACGAAGAGCCGTTTGGTCAGAAAGTTCTACTTCTTGCTGGGGATTTTAGACAGGTTTTGTCCGTTGTGAAACATAGGTCGCGAGCGCAACAAATTGATGCGTCCATGAAAATGTCCCCTTTGTGGAAACGTTTTGAGGTTCATCAATTGACCGAAAATATGCGAATCTTAAGTTTGGGGAATGATGAAATGACACGAATGTAGGACCACTTTTTTATGCGAATTGGGAACGGTGACCATCCTCGTGTTGTTCCTAATGAACCTGCTGCAGTCAGAATGCCAAGTGAGATTTGTACGGATAAACCGATTGATGAGTTGATTTCATGGACGTTTGATGATGTGTCCAACCATGTGGGGGATGCTGATTATTTCTTGTCTCGGTTAATTTTATGTCCTACAAATGACGATGCCGCTTCTGTTCCTAACCGTGTTCTTGACGACTTTCCTGGGGAGGTGCGTGATTTTTTTAGTGTTGATTATCCTGATTCGGATGATATCGGACTCCGTATTGAGCGCGAGTTTTTAAACTCTCTCGACGAATCTGGGCTTCCACCTCACAAGTTGCGCTTAAAAATTTGTGCACCTGTGATGCTTTTGCGAAATTTGTCACCGAAGCAAGGACTTTGCAACGGTACAAGGCTGATTCTGAAAAAGATCGCCAGGGGGCGCAGCACTACCGAGAGCGCTGCGCCCCGACAGTATCATCAATCAAAGTTACTGCCACGGAGCCGCGCGCGCTGGAAATCAGTACGCAGCAAGGAAAACAGTGCGCGCGCGCTCGGCAATTACACGCGATTGGGTGCGCGCCCTGAGCTGAAAATTGGACCACCGGTGGTCTATGTCGAGGAGCTGAGGTGGTCCAAATTTCAGATAAAATGGTCAAGTGCATTATGAGATATCGAAGATTTAGTGCGCGCTATGAAATTTGAGTGTGAAATTGCTGAGTGGCGCGGGGGCTGGATCTTCAACGAACGTGGTATGCTGGGTGAAGCTGTGAGATGATCGAGGGGGTGAATACTTCACCTCTCTATCTCCTAACATTTGAAAGCATTCTTAGTGCCATCTCGCCGTCTTGTGCCTGTCACGAGGAATGTTACGGGCTAGCATGCCGTGTAAGGGGGAGCAAGTTTTCCGTACGAGGCTTGCTTTAGGAAGAATCATTGGTACTCTTCATCTTGCATAATTTGGTGGAGGAGGTCGGCTCGCAGCAAGAGAGAGGAGAGTACAGTGTGTCCGATGAGATGGGAGGACGAATGGAGGGAGATAAGGAGGGAAGTGATATTCAGGTTCTCAGCTCGTATCCAGTGTGTTTGTTTTAAGAAAGGTTTTGCGTCATCTTATCGGGACAACATCAGTTAGTAAGTGGGTTTCTTCATCTGCATGTTCGTCAGCGACAATTTTATCATCAGCTCGTAAGAGGGCATCTTCATCACCAGCTTCGGTTTTATCATCGCCGTCATCATCATCATCATCGTCATCATCATCATCATCATCATCATCGGCGGTTTCCATCATCATTATTATCATCATCATCATCATCATCATCATCATCATCATCATCATCATCATCATCATTATCATCATCGTCATCATCGTCATCATCATCATCTCACCATCACCATTATCATCATCATCATCATCGTCATTATCATCATCATCAACATCATCATCATCAACAGCAGCAACAGCAGCACTACTGACATCATCATCATCGTTATGAGCATCTTCATTGGTGCGTCATCATCATCATCATCATCATCACCATTATGAGCATCATCATCCTTGGTGCGTCATCATCATCATCATCATCATTATGAGCATCATCATCATTAGTGTGTCATCATCATCATCATCATCATCATCATCAACATCAGCATCTTATTTCCTATTTAATTAATTGGGAAGGTATTTTTTAAATACCTAGATTTCTTATTAATGTACATTTCGATATGGTATTTTTGAATACCAAAGTTCTAATTTATTTTATATTATTTTTTCCTTGTTTACTTCTTCATATTTCATACTTCTCTATGAATGAGATTTTCATAATCCTATTGCATTATTAACTAATTATCTTCAACTCAAAAAAAAATAAAAAATCGTTTCAGTAGTAATTTTGTTGGTGATATTGCTAAGTTAGGTTTCAATCATATGGGAGTTCACTTTCCTCCCTGGATGGATGATGACGGTTATTTCGAAGTTCGTGGTATGGGCTGAAAGGTGGGAAGAGCAGTACTCTCCAGGGGTGTCACAAGGAGGGAGGTGGCGCTCTGAAGAGGGTGTGTGCAGAAATTGAGGGTTGCTCTATTCTGGGGTTGGGGTGGATAGCCTCAGCGGGGCCAGCATAGGGTAAGGGGTTTGCAGGGGCATTTTTCTGGTGGGAGCTGAATGTCTCTTGGATTATAGCGAGGAAGAGAGGGGTTGTTCCAAGTTGGGGCTGAAAAGGAGATCCTACATTGGAGGACTGTTTTCGGCGGAGGCAACAAAGGGACAGAGGGGTAATGAGTAGAGGAGGGAGGGGAGGAGACTTTTAAAGTTTAAATTAATGTATCTTTAGTCAAAAAAAAAAAAAAAAAGAATTCCACAGTCTTTATTGATGCTATATCAAGCTTTTTGGTGTTCGGTAATTCTTGGCGGCATCTGGCCTTCTTCCTCATTCGGGATATAGGATTTCAGAGATGGTCGAATCTGGACTGATTTYCGCAGMGTTGCTCTKTTMTATGCCTCTGGTTTGCCGATGCCAGAACGAMGYTGGCCGGAGCTGGGGTGTTGCCCTGTAATCTGCAAATTGCAGGAGTGTGAGGCCTTGTAGAGAGATCTGGGTTTTGCTGAGGGAGGAAAGCAATTCAGTGGCGAACTGGGGGGGGCTGCCTTGACAACCTATGGGTCCAGGGATAGTTTAGGTGGCGAGAACAGATCAGCTATGGTTGATATTGGTTAGGATGGCATTGTCTTTGAGATGTAATGTCCTGGTACAGGGAGGGTTTGGAGTTGTTATAGGATTAGGAGGCTAAAATTGTTGATATAGCATAGTCTTCTATAATTTTACATACTAATCATCATCATTATCATTATTTTCATCATTAAAAAAAAATAATAATAATAAAAAATCATCATCATCATCATCATCATCATCATCATCATCATCATCATCATCATCATCATCGTCATCGTCATCACATCACCAGTATCATCATCTGATTATTGTTATATTAAGTTTTTTGGTGTTCTGAAATTTTGGCAGCATCTAGCATTCTTCCACATCCGGGATATAGGACTTCAGAGATGGTTGAACCTGGACTGATATCCACTGAGTTGCTCTGTTATGTGCCATTGGTTTACCGATGCCAGAACGACGCTGGCCGGAGCTGGGGCATTGCCCTGTAACCTGTAAATGGCAGGAGTGTGAGGCCTTGTAGAGAGATCTGAAGCTTGTTGAGGGTGGAAGGCATTCCAGTGGTGAACCGGGGGGGGCTGTAAGGAGGCGAGAAGAGATCAGCTATGGTTGATGTTTTGGTTAGGTTGGTTTTGTCTCTGAGGTACAGTGTCATGGTACAGGAATAGCTAAGAGTTGTACTAGGATTAGGAGGCCAGAATAGCTGATATAACATAATATTCGATATTTTTTCATATATTTGAATCATCATTTTCATTAGCATCATTATCATCATGGTCATCATCATATCAATTTGAGGGATGTTGAGTCCGATTCTCAGTAGTTTCGGTTCAATCACTCCAAGCAGACTGTGAGAACCCCGGCCTCAATCTTATTATTGGTTAATAAATAAATAAATAAATAAATAAATAAATAAATAAATAAAATTCTGAAGAAGATCGTTAATGATGATTTGTTGGAAGTGATAATAATGCACACGGGTAAGACAACACTGATCCCCAAGATTGATTTGACAAGCGATGGTGAAACCACGGGGTTCAAATGATTTAGGAGGCAATTTTCAGTCCGTCTTGCTTTTGCTGTCACGATTAACAAGTCGCAAGGACAAACTGTATCGCGTGCTGGGGTTTGGCTACGCAAACTGTTTTTTGCGCATGACCAACTGTAGGTTGCTTTGTCGCGTGTTGGTCATCCCAACAACATCCGTGTTGCATTGCCGGATAAGAATTTTTTTACGAAGAATATTGTATATCATGAACTTTTAGGGTGAGTCATTTTTTTTTTCTTTTCGTCGAATCTTCGCATTCCAAATAATTCCGTTCTATTTTTTTTTTGCAGGCGACTCCCGAATACCACATAAGTACGACACTCGTGCTAAGAGGAAAGCAATGACAACCAGCAATACCACTCAGTACGATACGAATGTTACATCAAAAGTTGGAGCCGAACATTCGGAGAGGTCGAAAAAAAGTAGAAATGATGAGAGGTCGGTGAATCTTGGAAGTGAATATGCTTGAGGCGATCATGCTACTCTTGGTGAAGTTGAACATCGATGTTCAGGAGGGAATACCCTTGAGGATTCTGAGAATATGTTTGTGGACAAGGGTGGTGACGGTTGTCGTGCTGATGGGGATGGTTCGCGCAGAGGTCTGTCGGGTGGGCCTAATAACCTTACATTTTTCGGTGACCAGGATTATGACAGTACAGGTGATTCGAAAGAAGAGTACGTTGATTCTACATTCAAGAGAAAAAAAAAGTCGTGGTAAGAAATCTAATCCTTTGGATTCGCAAGAATTACTTGAGCCCACATTCGCTAATAATCAGGCGGGACGACAAGCTGTTGTTGTTGAAACCGGAACTCAGTGTCTGAGAGCGCTGAATGTGCTTCCTCCCGATGCGCTTGGATCTCTTCCGTTGTATCGACGGGTCGGTGGACTTGCACGTGCTCGTGATTCATGTTCGCAATCTCAACGCAGTGGACACAAAAAAGATGTTTGCACCACATCGCAATCACAAGATCGTTTGGGGGTTATTGTTGTGTCGGATGATGACAATGCACGCAGAATCCGCGCTCCGAATCCGCGCGCTTACGTTGGTAGATGGTTTGACGATGTGAAGAAGGTTGGCATCCAAAATGTCTTGACTGAGGTGTTTTTTGAAATGTTTGTCAAAAGTGCGACAGTCGTAAAAGACGTACGAATATGGAAAAACTTTCTCGAGTGGAAAAGAAACAAACTCACTGATATGCGGTTGGAACGAAAATCCCCTCTTCCTTCAGACCCGTTGAATGTTTCGGATTTGAAGGCTTCTTCCATGTTGAATTCACTTTTGACGGTTGAGTATGTTGCTTTCTCTAATGAGGAGATTATTAGGATGACATTTGATTTGCCACATTGTCCGACATAAGGGACCATTCCCCAACCCTTTCACAGATATGCACAGATACAACAGCTTCTGAAAATGATTCCTCATGTGGTTGCTTCTTCCGCTCCTCAATGCGTTCCAATCCGTAGACTCCCCATTCATGCAGCATCTCCTCCAAATTTTCAACGTCTTGTGGATTATGCTCCACCCTCCAATATGTCAACGTCAATTGTAACTCCTTCTGTTGTTGTTTCTGCTTCGCCGGCCGCTATGGCTACTCCGTCTCCTGTCAGTTGTGTTGTGCACGCTCTTACGTCATCAAGAGACCCTTTGCACGTCCATACAGGACCATTGAAACAACCAAGTTCTTCTAATTTTAACATTACCATTTATGACTCTCTTGAATCTATTGGTCCCAAAAAGACACTTGCACACCTGTCCTATCTTGACAGTTCACACAGGGTGCAAGATATTGTGGAAGCAGCAACAGAGTTGAATACGAGCATAAACACTTGGAGATGTGTTGATGTTGCAATTCATCTTCATTACAATCGACAAAGACAAGGTCGATTCGGAACTTTTGAGGAGTATCGTTGCAAAGTGTTGCAACAAGTTTCTGTTTGTGAGGTGCTGCAAGAGTATCGTTCCAGTGAAGGAAGTTTATCAGTCTTATAAGAGAGATAGGAGGAGAGAGATGTTGGTTGGGCGGTCGTCCAGGCGTTGCCTTAATGGCAGATTTTTTTAAGGTCAGTTTCGGTTTCGGTTAAGTAATTGCCCTTACAAGAGAGATAGGAAGAGAGAGATAAATAAATGGGGGGGGAGAGAGAGAGAGAGAGAGAGAGAGAGAGAGAGAGAGAGAGAGAGAGAGAGAGAGAGAGA
>BFEA01000120.1:549545-566861 GCA_003427395.1 Chara braunii
AAAATCATGGCGGCCAATTATACAGGAACATGTTTTCGTTGGCCAGACTTATTGCAGAAAATGGCGGATTTGGTATCCTTGAGAATTGACTTTGGCTCAGGTATAGATAACAGAGCGGATTTTGCCTCTTCATCCTAGAAAAGGGCGCCAGAAAATCGTAAATGCTAGCTATTCCCTTCGTTTCTCTAAGATAATTCTACTCATTGACAGTTTCTACCAAGGACAAGTTTGGCAAAATGGAAAAGGATCAGCAAATAAATAAATAAATTTAAAAAAAAAAAAAGGAAAAGGATCAGCAAATAAAAAAGGGGGTCTTAGCACTGCTCCAGTCGGTAAAGAGAACCAATCATTAAATGATTAAAAATGAGATGAAACTTTTTTCTCTGAGAAGTCTCCCTGCACTTTCCCACCCAGCCATTCCACTTTTCCCAGGGTCTTTCCCATAGATCCTCCCAGCCAGTTTGTGTTAAACTTATCGATGTTTGTAAAAAAAAAAAAAAAAAACTTATCTATTTCCTGTTCAATCATCAATGTCTTTTTTGAAGTTTTTTCTGCTGAAGATTATCCATTTTTTTAAAAACTGTATCCCAATGTGCACGTATTTCCGTTTGAATAAATTGGATAACTAAATCTGAAATTTCTCCTCCCTCCAATGAGACGTCCTCTTTTTTTTTTTTTTTTTTTTTTTTTTTTTCTTAACACCCGTCATCACAGATAGGAGTGATGGTACGAGCATACACCCCTACCTGTCACCCACAGGGCTCCAATCTATTGGTGGGGAGCATCACCTGCTGAAATATAGGTCCAGCGTCCTCTGGAATACATCAGTGAGTTTGATAAAACGCACCTGCTGAGCATTTCATATACTAATCAGCGAATTTCTTAAAAATGGACTGCCTCATTTCTGAAGACTGAACTGCCTCTTCAGCCAGTTTTCTGGCCGCCTGATGATCCAATGAGACATCGTCTCTTTCAAGAACACACCTTTTATACCAGAGTGTCCATAGTATTGCTTTACGACCAATGTTAAGTAAAGGGGTAATAGTACCATAATACCCAAGAGCCTAGCTCAGTGGGTACACCCTGCAACTGTTGAAATACAGACCTGTGTTTGAATCCAGATGATGGAACTTGATGAGTGAATGTCAACTAATAATGAATTGCCTGGGGCCGGTCAGCTCAATGATAATATCTCTTTTTTTTTTTCTTTTTTTTTTTTTTGGGAAAGAGAACAACCTGATCGGATGCTAGGTGTGCTGATAAGAGCAGCCACATCTAGCACCGTCGGGGAGGCTCCATCTATTGGTGGGGAGCAGCACCTGCTGGAAACCGGGTCCAGCGTCCCTTAGATACATCTTTTCTTAAACCAGAACATCTTGAGAGTGGCGCCATTTTGCTGGAAACCGGGTCCAGCGTCCCATATCCACTCGATTTTTCCATACCTAGCCTGCAGCAGGGTCGGGTATTGGGGGGGGAACCCACCGGGGGGCACCGGTGGAGTCTCCCTCCATCCCCTAGCCTCTGCCCTCCACCTACTATCCTCGTGGCGCCTATTATGTCTTTGCATTCTGCAGTAGCGTGTGTTTGAAAGGCTGAGACAACAGAAAAAAGACTGAAATGAGCTACACCGAGCTGTACTGGAGTCAGCTGAGATCAGCTGACGTTGGCTGAGGTATACTGGATTGTTTTCTGCAAAGAACTGCACTGCAACAGGCTATATCCTACTATATTCCTCTACAAGGCACCTGGGGCCCTGTCCCTGTCACATGTCATTGAGAGGCCTCCTTGCTTACTGAAAAAGGATCAAATGTCTCTAAGTCCCCAGATATTCCTCCAGGGCCAGTGGGTGAGGGGGAAAGGGATCCCCGACATCTTGCGCAGGTCTCAACTGTTCTCCGGGATCCACCCTTGTCCAGTCCTTAAAAGTGAAGTTGATTTCCAAGTCTCCCTCTTGTCCCTCTCCATGTCTTTCACGCTGCTGGTCCAACCTGTCTCCTGTCCAAACCACCCTTGCAACCCAGCCCTCCCTCTCCCCCCCCAGCCAGCCCTCACAAAACCGGGAGATGATGTTTTTGATGTCAGCCCTGTGTGCACCTGAATCAAATTTTCCTTAACTCTCTGCCATTGTGCCATGATCTCATGTTGGAAAACCAGCCGTATCTGTTCTGTGACTTCCCGCTCTTCCACCCCAGCCCCCTCTAATTCCAGGATGCATCTTCGCCACCATATGGCCCATAGGACAGTACGCCTGCCGAGAGAGTACATATTTGCTGCAAAGGTGTTGTCGTGAAAGTGGGGGTAGTGTTCTAGCAGGATCGCCCTCCAGTCCCAAGGCCATAATGAGCCTGGAACAATGTGCCGCCAGATCCTATCCCACCATCTCCATAATAAGACAGCTGCAGGGCATCGTAGGAAAATGTGCTCGATCGTCTCAGGGCGCTTTTTTCCAAGAAAGTTTTGGCGGCAGCCCGGCACCAGGGAGCGCCCTTCCTTGCTGTTTGAGTTGTGTGTGTCAATCAGTCAGTCATTGGTCGGTAGGCAGCGATGAGTGATTTGCCATTGAAGAGCGGAAATTTTTGCCAGCCTTTTCTGATACTCACCAAACCATTGGATAGGTTGGAGTGTGCTTCTATCTACATTTAGATGGCGCTGCCATCTGTCCGCCACCACGTCTCGTATCCTACGCTTGGGTCTGAGCATTCGGTAGACGGACTTCGTTTTTAGTGCGGCTACATGGACCGTTCTTTCCTCCCCCCGTCCCCGCCCTCCCCTGCCTTTCCACAACTATAGCCATTCTTGGGGATCAAGGGGGAGGTTCTCGATTGGGATAATTGGACGATACGCTCTCCAACCTTTCCCCTCTTCGATCACCCTGATGCGATAGACTTCTGATTTTCTTTTCCAGATAAAAGGTTGTCTACTCTCTTGCAGCCGCCTTGTTTCTATGCTAGAGTAGCATTCAATCAGGACTTGTGCCTGATCCACTATGTGTACTCGGCCTATTTGTGATTCGTGGCCCGGTAGCCCCACCCAATCGTCTTCTTCCAATGTTGGACCTTTCTTAAGCCTAGTGTACCATTGGATAGGGAAACTTTCAATAAGTTCTTCCATTGTAGACTCGAGTAAGTGGCAGTAGCGCAGACATTTCTTCATTCTTGCTGCACTTTTCCATTCACCGCTCTCCCCATCCCATAGGTCCCTCACCCTCAACACCCCATGTTTCACCCAAATTTTTCATGGGGAGTCCGAGTTGTCCCTTACCTGGCCGAGAGAGTCTGTGATTAATCTATTGCCGAACAGCGGTTGCCTTATTATCTCCTCCCATCTGTCTGGGGCGGGGCGGTCGGGGAGTGGGAGTTTCCTCCACGTGCGCAAGAAGCGTATCCAATGCTCATCCGTTGGGTTACCATTCGTGTATTTCTTGGGCGTCTCCAGTACCTATCCTCGAACCATATCAGAGGGTCAGTTTCTGGTGGGGCCTCCGGGGCCAATGCTGCGATTTGCGTCATTGCTAGGGGAACCCAGGGGGAGGAGGTTTTGAAAATGATATGTTGGATCCAGTTAACGCTTGGAACCTGAAACTGTGTGGGAGGGTTCACTATTCCAAGCCCCCCTCCGGCCTTGGGCTGAATGCCAGAGTCTCATGCCACGCGACTAATGGCATGGGTATTACTACTATCCCCTCTCCATAGAAAGGTCGCCAGCTGTTGCTTGAGCGTCTTAAGCCCTCCTTTAGTCATGGGCCAAAGGATGGCTCTATACCAAAGGGTGGCAAACACAACATTATTAATGACAAGAGCCCGTCCGAAGATTGAAGTGTGCTTGTGGTTCCATCTCAGCAGCTTGGCCTGTGCCGGTCTAATCAGTCACTCATCATTTGTGGCAGGTTTTCCTTTTGCCGTGATTGACGCTCCTAAGACTCTAAGGGGATCTTCCGAGGGAAGCCAAGTGATGCGCGGGTTCTCTGGTGGTCTGCCCCCCTGGTGGTGCAGCCACCAGCCCACATTTTTTTGCCCCCAGTTGACGGTCATGTCTGAGATGCTGCCGAAGCGGTTCATGAGAGTCTGGATTTCTTCCATGTTTTGCGTATTTGCTTCCACCATAATAGTAAGGTCGTTCGCAAACAGGGAACAAATGTGTATCGCTTCTTCCGGGATATTGGTGATCCTGATTCGAGTTAGGTCTTTGTTGTGTCTCAAGTTGGTCGAGAGAGCCTCCATGATGACCAAAAAGAGGTAGGGGGCGATGGGGTCTCCTTGCCTGAACGATCGTTGAAGCTCAAAAGGAGGCGCCACCGATCCATTTACCTGTACACAAGTTGTGGCGTTTTTGTGTAGGATGCGTACCCATCGCCTGAAAGCTGGCCCAAAGTTCATTTTTTCCACGCATTTATCAAAAAAATTCAGTCGACGTGATCGTATGCCTTCTCGAAATCAATGAAGACGATTGTCGCGTTTGCCCGGTGTCTTCGCACCAGACAGACAATTTCATTTATCAACAGGATATTCTCTTGTATGTTCCTGTCAGTCATGAATCCTGTCTGAGCCGGGTGGATCACGTCTAACAGGAACTCCGCCATACGATTCGCCAAGGCTTTGGAGAGGATTTTGTAGACCACTGTAAGGAGAGTAATCGATCTATAGTTTCTGATGTTCATTTTGTCCCCTTTTTTGTCCAGAAGAGTCAGCACTCCTTTCCCCACTACTTCCCCCATTTCCCCGTCCTCCCAGACGTGCTGGTAAAAAGTCCACAAATTTGTGCTCAATTCTGACCACATTGTTTCCCAAAACTCTTTGGAAAAACCATCAATACCAGGTGTTTTCTCTTCCCTCATCCTAAAAAGTGTTGCCCATATCTCGTCCTTTGTCAGGGGACGTTCCAGGTGATCTCGCTGTGTGGAGGAGAGACACTTGTCCATGGGCGTTAGGAACTCTTCCGGATCCCGTGTCCATGCCTCTCCTCGCGGGGCCGGGAGTTGAGATGTATAGAGTTGTTTGAAGAATCTGCGTGTGATTAGGGTGCAATGTGCAGTATTCGTCGCTATGATTTCGTCCTCTCTGTCCGGATCATACAATGCCTCAATTATCGTACGTCGTGCGCGGGTCGTCGCCACACTAAAGAAATGAGTGTCCATTGTGGCTTCCTGAGTGAATTTAGACATTTTCCCTCGTATCCTGATGCCTTGCCACCTGTGTTGTGCATAATGGGGAAGTTTGGCCTTCACTTCCTGGATGCGTGTGGTGGAAGGTGTGAATCTGCCTGGTGTTCAAGGCTTAGCAGTTCCTTATGGATGGTAAATTTTTGTTGGTGTCTCAGAGTTGCGTTGGCTTTAGAGAAGTCTTTGCATTTTTTGGCTAAGAAGATGGTTCATCAATAAAAATATCTCAAGGTTGTCGCCCTTTTAAAAAATAATAAAAATAATAAAAATAAATAAAGGGGTAATAACTTCGGTAAAGTCACAAAAACGAGTAAAAATTGCAGCATCTGGCAAGATACAGTTTGCAATTGCATTTTGGGCACCCTACCTGGCCAGAAAGTCGGGTTGTATACATGGCCCGAGGCCCCGAACTGCAATTGCAAAGTGTATCTTGGCCCATACTGCAATTATAATTCATTTTTGTGACTCCCGCGTAGTTTCCCGTTAAATAAATAACAGTGAAAATTATTTACCTCTAGGTTACTGGGTATCCAGTGTCCTAGCAGTATCGCTTTCCAGTCCCATGGCCAAGTGATGTCCGTTAATCCCTGCCGGATACAGTCCCAATGTCTTCAGAGAAGGACCGTTCTTGCGCACAGGAGAAAAATGTGTTCAACTTTTGTACTTGGGAACGTCGACAGACATGACTTGCACCATCAAGTGACGAGTGATCCACAAGCCAGTTGTAGTAGGCAAACATCTGTGTAATATTTGCATTGAAGTGACGAAACTTTTGCTGGTCTATGTTTTAGATTCGTGAAAATTTTTATTTTTTTGACTAAATTTATGTCCATATTCAGATGCCTAGCCCATCTGTCTTGTAGGATGGCTTGGATGTCCACTTTCATGGTCTTTGGATGCCCATCTCTCTCTCTCTGTATGTGTGTGTATATATATATATATATATATATTCTGATTGTGACGATATATATATATAGATAGATAGATAGATAGATATAGATATAGATATAGATATATATACACACACACATACACACATAAGGGTTCAGCGGCTTCAGCCTCCTGATGAGTCCGTGAAAGTCCCGCGAAACAATCTGTTTGGTGTCCTCTCCTCCCTCTAAGCTTTGCCTATGGTTTACCGGGCAGCTCTGTTTGACGATATATATATGAGCATCTATTTTCATTCTCTCAGAAGTGTTCTCTGGATCAACAAGCTCATTCTCGTGCATTTTTTGAAATCATGTGAGAGAGACACAGGGAGAAGAAATAGATCAGCTCGACGTTGCGACGCTGGCATTGTGACTTGGCGAGGCGCTGCTAGTCCGGCATGGTGGCCGGCTTGCTCCTGTCTTCTTGGCATGCTGACGTGGCCGCTGCCATGCGCTATCGCTGATGTGGTTGCTGCCACGTGTGTCATTGGCTGACGTGGCTGCTGCCACGTGTTCTATGGTTGGGACTACGTAATCGGCATTGCTGTTTTGTTTCATCGTCACTTCAGGAGGAGATCAGGATTCTGGGTCCTTTCAGTTTTCAGGATTTTAAGGACGGGCCAAAATAGTCATCTCCAAGACCGGATGTTGCGGAGGGTGCCGCTATGCGCGCACAACGTGACAGGCTCGCGCTGACAAACGCGCTTACGACCGCTGTCAACAATCCACGTGGCAAGTGAAGTGGGAAGGGAGGTGAAGAAGGGGAGGAAAAAGGAAGGAAGAAAAAGTGGATGAGGAGCTGAGGGAGGAAGTAGACGTGAGGGGGAGGAAAGGCGGCTTGCGCTAGTGAGAGTGTCGTGACAAGAGTGAGGATCCGCTGTGGAAGGTTTTACCAGATAGGCGGAGCAACGACTTCACTACTGCGGAAGAAGGCGCCTACGAATCATCAAGCAACTCACAAGCAATCCTGCTCCTCTTGGGGCCCCGTGCCGGGGAACTGGTATGGTGGGGGAGTGGGGCTAGTGCGTGGGGTTGCGGGCTTATAAGGCGGTTCCAACGACGATGATCAAGATATTTAGTAAGTGACTACAGCTATGCGGTTCCAACGACGACGACCAAGACATCTAATAAGTGTCTACAGCTACCGTGGCGACGAGGACACCTAGCGAGCACCACGATCACCCTCGCCCAATCACCATCCCCCTCCATCACATCTCCCTCCTGAATCCCCGTCCTATTATCGACCCTGATCACCCCCTCCTCCACCGACTGCCCCGATCCCGACCCGCCATCCCCAATCTCGTTCAACCCCGATCGCCCCCAAACTCCCCTGCGATCCTCGATCCTCGATCCCAATCCGACCCCAATCGTGTTCCCCTCCCCCCACCACCCCGACCCTGATTTGCCATCCCCAATCTGGCCCAACCCCGATCGCCCCTCACCCCCGACTTCCCCAATCTCCCGCATATCCTGACCTCAGTGACGTGTCGACCCCGCTTTTCCCCTGATCCCGATAGCCCTCGACCCCCGATTTTCCCAACCACCAACCCCCCCCATCATGTCCCCCCTCGATTGTGGCCCCTCCTCATCGACCCCGATCGCACCTTCCACCCCGACCGCGGCCTCCTTCTCCAACCTCCCCGATCCCAATCCTGCCACCCACCCCCTACCCCCCAATCTCCCCCACTTCTCCCCCGATCCCGACAAGCCCCTGATCCCCACCCTTGATCGCGATCCCTCATGAATCCCCGTTTTCTCATCAACCCCGATCTCGCCCTCCTCCCCCGACCACCCGGATCCCGACCCGTCATCCCCAATCTAGTTCAACCCCGATCAGTTGCTTCCCTCCACCCCGACCGCACCCTTCTCCCCCAACCCCCCGATCCCAATCCTACCACGACTGCTTCCTTCCACCCCGACCACGCCCTCCTCCCCCAACCCCCCGATCTCGTCCAATCCCGAGCGCCCCCGGCCTTCGACTTCCCCAGTATTCCCCATATCGTTCTTTCATCAATCCCGATTGCCCCCTCCTCCCCCGACTACCCCGATCCCGACCCGCCATCCCCAATCTCGTTCAACCTCGATCTCCCCCTAACTCCCCCTCGATAGTGATCCATCGGCTGCTTCTCTCCACCCCGACCACGCCCTCCTCCCCCAACCCCCCCGATCCCGATCCTGCCATCCCCGATCTCGTCCAATCCTGAGCGCCCCCGACCCCCGACTGCCCCTATCTTCCCCATATTCCGACCTCTCCCCCGATCCCGACAAGCCCCGGACCCCCGACTCTCCCAATCACCATCCCCCTCCATCACATCTCCCCCTCTATCGCGATCCCTCCTGAATCCCCGAACCCCCTAACTCCACCACGATCGTCCATCCCGATTCCCCCCACCCTCCCTACTCCCATGTCCCCCCGATTCCCCATCCACCCGGCTCCCGATCCCGACTCTCCCTCCCATCCCCACCTCCAAACGCCAATCAGGATTGCCCCTGACTCCCGCCTTCCCCAAACACCACCACGTTCCCCCCCATATCCCAACCCCGAACCGCCTACGCCTGAGCTCGGGCATCATGGTGAATTATAAAGGCAATATGACAAAAATTCGACATCGGAGTGCTCGTAAGAAACTTGACTCCATGCTTCTGTACATGGGGGTGGCTAGACACTACACTCAGAACTGTTTACTAGAGGACAGGGGGAAAGATAAGGAGGTAAGTATGGATCTGGAACATCCCAAAAGCAGGGAATCGATGCCCGGGGAAATCATTCGCATGGGAAGGAGACAAAATCCCTCCGCAATAGCCACACAGGAACTTCTACTAGCTCGACCCCGCACAACCCACCTGCCAAAACCTGGGCAGAGAGAGCGAAAGGACCGCAGCTAGCTCAAGACACCATCACAATTCAACGTAGGAAAGATGGTGCCAGCGAGGGAGGAGAGGAGGAATGGAAGATCCCCTTGAGAAACTTAACAACTGCAGGGGCATTCTTTCTGTCCCGCCTCCTGGCCTCCCCAGAAAACAGGATTCTGCAATAAGCTGGCAAGACTACGGTCGTTAGAGCACTCCCGGGAGACGCAGTTAGAACGAGGGACGACCTGTATTCTTGCCACGCAAGCAATTGGGCATTCCACGATGATGCGGCTTTCAAATCCACAAACGATAAAGTGGGGTGGATCAGGGAACGCCTAGCGGCATTCAAAGGATCACAAGCGAACGCACGCGAAATGTTCTTGATCCAACCCGTGTCATCCTCGGTCATCACCGTCCTGTGTGTCATGGAGGATGATAAAAGAATAATGGATAATTGGAAATCTCTCCACTGCGATAGATCAGAAGTCCGCATCTACCCCTGGGTCCCCCCAAACCCACAACGGTCGGAGGAATGCAGGGAGCAGATGATGAGGGAGCACTTTTGGGTCGAGTTCCAACACATTCAGATTGAAATTCAGGCAGCATTCGTTCAAGACTTCGCTGAGAAATACGATGTGGTTGACTTCATTGATCCGTTACCCCCCCATGTGGCCCGAAGAGACGACTACTTAATGTTAGCCATCAATCTTGCTGACGAGCACATCTTCTCGATTAACGACGTCATCTCCTTCGGTGTAGGGGGGAAATTATATCGGATCCACACTGCTCACAAGCTCAGACCATGGTACTTCAAATGCCAGGCCTATGGGCACTTGTACACTGACACAGCCTGCTCCCGCCACCCCTCACGCACGGCTAAGCCCACAAGGCGTCTTAGGAAGGATCCATTTGATGAAACCAGGTGGCGGACAGTCGATCCTGGGTACGAAGGGTGGGTCTACATTGATGCACCTTGCGGGAAGAACGAGAAGGTTACCGGCTGGTCTTGGGAAGGGCAAGGTGACCCGCATCCCAAATCTCAACCACCAGCGACATGGACTCCTTCCAAGTCCCTGGAATCACATTTAAAAAATCCCCCTGCAAGAACCAAAAAGGAGGGATCTTGGGAGGTCATTGGAAGGAAGAAGAAGGAGGGTATGCAGAATGTGGAGGTGGATAAAGGGATAGGCATTAAGGACAATCGTTTTGCATGCCTGGAGAATGGGGAGGATAAGCGGGAACAAGAAGGTAAACTGGAACATAGGGAGCACGAAGCAGAAGGGGGGACAAGTGAGATGGGAAGTGTGACACCGAAACTGGGGGGGACAGGTGAGATGGGTGGAGTCAGGGGATGCAACCAGGGGACGTGATTGAAGCAGCAGGCGAGGGAGAAGAAGCAGCAAACACAGCAATCGCACACCCCGCAACCTCAGCTAAGGCCCTGTCAGCCGGAACAAGAACAGCATCAGTCCCAGCTAAAGTCATGTCAACCTGCACAGGAACAGCAACAGTCCCCGGCTCCACCACAACAATCCGAACGAAGGGAAGTGCAACCACTGGCCCCCGACCGTGCCTTCTGCTCTGACGCCTTTGGGGCACAGCAGATGGAAGTGGACACAACAACCCCCCCCCGATGTTGAAATGGAGGAACCCTCCCAAGATCCAGCTGACCCCGACACACCCCCGCATGAAATGGGTCTTGATCAGAAAATCCAGGTTGTGGCCGATTGGATACTGAAGCACCTCCAGTCGGACTGTCGATATGAGGGGGAGGAATACTAGGATAAAACGTATGTCGAACTGGTGGGGCTCCTGAACAACAGCCCCTTGCTGAGAACCTCGCTAACATCCGCCCCCCCCCCCCACTTGACGTGGGCAGAGGCCTTCCAGCGTGTTCTGGCCGTAGTTCGGAGTCGGTTTCATCCCCTCCGGCAGCACATCACCCTAGGCAGGAAGAGCACGTCCCAAAGGCCAAGGGTGGGGAATCAACTGAGGGAATGACCTCACGCAGACTTAAACTGAGGCAACTCATTGAACGGGGCCTCTTTGAGCTTCCACTCTCTAAATTGAATGGAGTCCTAGTCCCCCTCAAAAAGGTGGATGGAAAATGGGAGATGGGCCTTTCCCCGGTGGGGGAGTACGGGGGAGTGACATAGCAAGGTTGGGACTTCTCAACCCAGGGAGGTGACCGCAAGGAAAGGGATAAGGCTCTTACCAACCAAATGTCCGCCTTCATTCCCAAACACTACGCCCCCGGGGCCAGAGCAGGCATGAGATTTGAGGCATGCAATGAGCAGATGGCTAGGAACGATTTATATATGGTCTTTGAATCCAATAAAACCGTCAACCTGGGCTGGTACAGTCATAACGCTCTCCTGGACCTACAGTGCGCAAAAATAAAAGCCAGCGAATATTGGTCCGAGGACGACATATGTAGATGCCTATGCCACATTGTGCGGAAGAAAGTTTTACACTTGGACAGATGGAATGTCAAGCAATGGCATCCACTATGAAACCGGGGGAACAGACACTAAGCAATGGAGGATCTAAACACATTATACTGTAGGAACCCGGCATGGAAGAAATGCGTTGACTCAGTCGATCTAGACCTGCGCTCCATTAACGTTAATGGCTTGGCATCAAGCAAACCAGAAAAACACCAAGCCATCTGGGATCAACTTAGAGGGATAGGAGGCCGGCGGTGGCCTGACATAATCTGTATACAGGAAACCCATCTGCAAAACAACCCAGATCACAATAGAGCTCATAGGCTGGTCTGGCCTCATACTGTTATTAGAGGTCACGCCCCCAAACCAGGTTCAGCTGGGGTGGCAATTTGGATTCCCCCTGACTCTAGATTTCAACCGATTCACTAGGTAGTGGACGAAGTGGAGGGGCGATGGGCTTCTATTTTGGGAATGTTGGAATTAGAGTTGCTCTGTGTCCTCTGTATCTATTCACCAAACTCAGTAGGAAAACGAAAGGAGTTCTTGGGGAAGATCGGAATGCAAGTCCCGGAAGGTATACCCTTAATAATTGCAGGTGACCTAAACGCAAATCCGGATAAGGGTCTGGGCAGATGGAATCCCCAGGACTCTCCCTCATTTGCAGCATTAGAAGACGAGCAGATGTTAGTAGATCTTTGTGAGACTCTCTCATTCTTTGATACATTCCGACGCCTGCATCCCCAATCACGAGCATTCACATACATTCGGGACAGTGACCCGACACGCCTATCCAAATCTCGAATAGATCTTATCCTGTTGTCCAATGACCTTGAGGGTGCTCTGCGATGGTCATTAATCCTCCCTCGCAGCCCGCACCCGGGGCTCGACCATAAAACCTGTGGTATAGTACTAACAATGAGGAAAAGGTCGGATCAAGGGTCAAACTTTTACAAACTAAACACCTCCTTGCTTAAGGACTCATCATTCTCACAAATGATTCGGCATGAATGGAAATTTTGGCGGCAACAAAAGCACATTTTCGACTCCTACCTCGTGTGGTTTAACAACAGCCTAATTTTCTTAGCCAGAAAATGTAAGGAATTTTCCAAAGCTAAAGCAGCCCTACGACAGCATCACGAAATGACTACCCACAACGAACTTGTAGTCCTGGAAAGGCAGGCAAAATCACATCACCTTACTTCTAAACAGGGGACTCAACATCTCATCACCTTCATCCAAAATACCAAAGAACAACTCCTACAGTATGCCCAGCACAAATGACAAGGAATCAGGATCAGAGGGAAAATGGCTAAACTTACTTACGAGGTCTCTATGGACACTCATTTTTTCTCCATGGCCACCGCACGAACACGACGGACGGTCATCGCAACCTTTTTTTACCCAGACGATAACAATATCATTGCCACCGACACAGCTCACTGTACATTGATCACCAGGAAGTTTTTCAAACAACTATGGGTCTCTTTCCACACCACTCCACTTTAGAAATACTTGAGAAATTCCTCGTTCCACACTGCACAGCACTTGAGTTTCACCTTTCCTAATCGCGATTAGGCTTCCCGCCTCTCCCGGCGCCCTCCAAAAACGTAAAGTGCAGCTCAAGTGCGGCCCAGGCGAATAGGTGATTTTTTCAAGTCACCTCTCCGGGCACACTTGAGCCGCACTTCAAAACAGCGCAAGTGAGAGCCAGGAGGCAGTTGTTTTTTGTTTTACATCCCTCCTTCCCTCGCGCCAACAGCCTCATCCTGGCTCTTGTTTTTTGTTTTACATCCCCCCTTCTCTCGCGCCAACAGCCTCTGCCACTTTCCCGCTCCTGTTTCGAGTGTGGAGTGGAGTGTAACGTTGAACCGTGTCAGGCTCAAGTGTTTTTTAATGGCGATTACCCTGTGACGCAGCTCAAGTGCCGCACTTGAAATTGAAGTGGAGTGAAGTGGTGTGGAATGAGGCCCTATATACCTCTCAAGTCCCACATGAGGGAGAAAGAATCCGGGAAATACAGGACTTCCTACTCCCGATGGATCGACACATCTCTCCTCAACAGCGTGACAAACTCGAGTCCAAACTAACAAAAGAAGAAATATGGTCAGCACTTCTTCAAATGAAGGAAGAAAAAAAAACCGGGATAGACGGTTTTCCCAAAGAATTTTGGGAAGCTATGTGGACGGACCTAAATACCGACCTATGGGAATATTACCAAAAGGTATGGGAGGCCGGGGAAATGGGAGAAACCGTTGGGAAAGGGGTGTTATCTCTTGTATACAAAAAAGGCGATAAAATGAATATATGGAATTACAGACCCATCACGTTACTCACAATTGTATATAAAATGTTTTCCAAAGCATTGACCAACCGCATGGCAATAGTACTGGAAGAGGTCATTCACCCAGCTCAAACGGGGTTCATGTCCGGTATGAACATACAGGAGAATATCCTGTTGGTCAATGATGTGGTCCAATTAGCACGACGGAAGCAGGCTAATGCGGCGATTATTTTTATAGATTTCAAAAAAGCCTACGACCACGTGGATTGGGAATTTCTAGAAAAATGTTTGGAAAGAATGAACTTCGTACCCACCTTCCGGCGCAGGATTAAGATCCTCCACAATAACGTCACCACCTGCGTTCAGATCAACGGATTTGTGGCACCCTCATTTGAGCTGCAACGGTCAGTGAGACAAGGGGACCCCATCGCCCCCTACCTCTTCCTAGTAATCATGGAGGCACTGTCAACCAACCTGCGTCAAAACAAATAAAATATCGAATATCCCAGAGGAGGCAATACCTATCTGCTCCCTATTTGTTGATGACCTTACCATACTAGTAGACGCAATTGAGGCCAACATGGAAGAAATTCAGCACCTCATAAACAAATTTTGCCACCTGTCGGATATGACTGTAAATTGGGGACAAAAAACTACAGGATGGTGGATGCATCACCAAGGGGGCAGACCCCCGGAATACCCACGAATCACATGGCTCCCCCTCGATGACCCCCTGAGAATTCTAGGGGCACTAATTACCGCTAGAGGTAGGCCAACTTCTAATGACGAGTGGCTGACCGGACCAGCACAAGTTAAATTGGAAAAATTGAACAATAAACGCACATCCATCTTTGGGCGGGCACTTGTCATTAATAACGTGGTTCTGGCCACACTGTGGTACAAGGTCATCCTATGGCCTATGAGCAACGGAGGGCTCAAAATATTGAAACAACAGTTGGCGGTCTTCCTATGGAGAGGCGATACCCAGGCCATAAGCCGCGTAGCGTGGGATTTTGTGATCCAGTCCAAGGATAGAGGAGGATAAGGAATCGTGGACCCGGCCACGCAATTTCAGGTCCTCTCAATTCGTTGGCTTCAGCATATTATATTTTCGCCGACCTCTCCATGGGTCCCCCTTGCCCTGGCACAGATCTCTGACCTAGCCCCGGAATCTCCACCTGAAATTGATCCCCACATATGGTTAGAAGACATGTACTGGAGGATACCCAGGAAGTACAGAAACGGGGACCCCACCGACAGATACTGGGTGCGTCTCAGATGTACATGGACGAAACTCCCCCCCCCCGACCGACCGGCACCAGAAAGATGGGATGAAATATTCAGGCAACCCTTATTTGGCAATCGCCTAATAACGGACTCCGGGGGGCGTGCGCGCTGTGCCTCAGATTCCCCATGGAAGGGGTGGGTGAAACACGGTGTACGAAGGGTTGGGGACCTCTGGGATACAGAGGAAAGGAATTGGAAGAGCACTGAAAAGATAAGAGGGATACTTCGATACTGCCACCTCACTGAGAGGGCACTGGATGAGCTGATTGACAATTTCCCCCTTCATTGGTACACCACTCTTAGAAAAGGCCCATGCACAAGAAAAGATGATTGGCTGGGGTTACCTGACCACGAGCAGGACGTGGGGCATGTGCACCTCGCTGATAAGACACATGTGCTAGTAGAAGTCTTCTCCATCCTGAAGGACGAAGGATTACAGTGCAATCACCAACCCTTCATATGGAAGGAGCAAAAAGATGTTTATCGCATCAGGGTCATTGATGATGGAAGCCACCAGAGGGTGTATCGCCCAATGGTTCCCATCGAGGACCTCCCCCTGGACCCTGATGAGTGGCGATGGACCATGAATATTCCATCCAGGAAGGAGGAGGCAAAAACACTGACATTACGTAATCTAAAATCCAAATCGGCCAACCGAATGCTCAGACCCAAATGCAGACTACGGGACCGCATAGAAGACAGATGGTATCGCCACCTCAACGTGGAACGTAGACTACTGAAGCCTATCCGGTGGTTTGCACACTATAACAGAAGGCCCGCCAAAATCTCTGCCCTCCAGTGACAAATAGAGCACAGGTGTCTACCGACCAACAATTGGCTGATAGACCATACCCACCTAGAACAACAAGCGAAGGCACTGCCATGGTGCCATAGATGTCTCATGAGCTACCCGGGGGGGAGACGGGCCCGAAACTATCGAACACATTTTCCTCCAATGTCCCCCATCAGTACTATTGTGGAGAAGTTGGGATAGGATTTGGCGACACATAGTTCCTGGTGCAGTATGGCCATGGGATTGGAGGGCCCTCCTTTTGGGGTATTACCCTCCAATCCGGGGGAAGACATTTGAGGAGAACATGTTCAACCTAGGCAGACGGAGTGTGCTATGGACTATATGGTGGAAAAGATGCAGTCTGGAGATAGAGGAGGCGCGGGTGGAGGACGGTGAGGCTATGGAACAAATCCGAACATGGGTTCAACATGAGATTGCGACTCAATGGAAGTCAACTAAAGACAAGCTTGACCAAATGTCTTCCCGGGGGGATATGAACAGGATCATCTCTACATTCTGCAAGGACTGGCTGGGAGGAGAAAGGGAGGGATGGGTGGCCAAGAGGGCAGACCCCCTGAATACCCACGAATCACATGGCTCCTCCCCGATGACCCCCTGAGAATTCTGGGGGCACTAATTACCGCTAGAGGTAGGCCAGCTTCTAATGACGAGTGGCTGACCGGACCAGCACAAGTTAAATTGGAAAAATGGAACAATAAACGCACATCCATCTTTGGACGGGCACTTGTCATTAATAATGTGGTTCTGGCCACACTGTGGTACAAGGCCATCCTATGGCCTATGAGCAACGGAGGGATCAAAATATTGAAACAACAGTTGGCGGCCTTCCTATGGAGAGGCGATAGTAATAATACCGATAGAGGGGGCGCGGGTGGAGGACGGTGAGGCTATGGAACAAATCCGAACATTGGTTCAACATGAGATTGCGACTCAATGGAAGACAACTAAAGACAAGCTTGACCAGATGTCTTCCCGGGGGGATATGAACAGGATCATCACTACATTCTGCAAGGACTGGCTGGAGGAGAAAGGGAGGGATGGGTGGCCGAGGTGAAATGGACCGGCCGCCAGCCAGAGAGGGAATCAGGGAATCACCGGAGGAACCCCGGACGGAGATAGTAAGAGACTATCAGCTGGTCTTCCACGACTGGACCAAGATAGACCCCGGCTCCCCGCTACGACCCGCTCAGGACTTCGCAGACCCTTTCCCACCCCATCCGCTGTCCTTAGCAGAAATTTCGCCGTCTGCATGAGCCCTGGAATCCTCAGATCACGCTTAGATCAGGCTTGGTCTTCTGGGTTTCTCAGATCACGTTCAAATCATACTTTTCTTATTCTGGTCATTCTGTTTACTTCTGGTATTTCAGTTTATTTCAGTTTTCTTCAGCCTAATTCTATCCATCTCTTGTCGATTCTGGTAGCTACAATAAGACGCCCTGGGGTGAGTGGAAGATAACTGTTTCTTCTGATGCACTTCAATTTCAGTCTGTGTATGGGACGCTGGACCCGTTTCCCAGCAAAAAGAGAGAGAGATCTGAAGCAGTCCG
>BFEA01000120.1:603690-634393 GCA_003427395.1 Chara braunii
AGGGAGGAGGATGACGGAGCAAGGAGGAGAACAACAAGGGAAAAGAGGAGGAGGAGGAGGAGGAGGAGGAAGGAGGAAGACGACGAAGGTATGAGAGGCAGACAGGGGGAGAAAGATGAAAGCAGGACTGTGATAATAAGTAATACTAGTCATGACAAGAATAAGAATAAGAATAAGAATAAATCCTTATTTATTTTTTAAGATGAGGGTAGAAAGAAGAAGAGAAGAAGAGGACAGGAGGATGAAGGCAGGAAGAGGAAGAGGATTGGACGATGAGGATAAGAGGAGGCGCTTACTCGAAGAACCGCGCTACGACCGGTAGCCTGCCGAAAGAGCGGGAGAAGGAGGAGGAGGAAATGGGAGGAGGAGGATGGAGAAGGAGGAGGAGGAGGGAGAAGGAGGAGAAAAGGTGACAAAAGGTAGGGAGACGTCGAAAGAGGAGGGGGAGGAAGGAGGAAATGGGAGGAGGGGGAGACGAAGAGGAGGAGGAGGAGGAGGAGGAGATGGGTACGATTGGAACGATGGCGGGCTGACAGGTGGAGGACGACGAGGAGGAGGAAATGGGAGGAGGGGGGCGACGACGACGAGGAGGAGGAGGAGGAGGAGGAAGGGTGACGAGGAGGACGAGTACTCCTCTTACAGCTGGGATAGCGGCGCAGCAGCATGCGGGCCGAAACAGCAAGCAGCGGAAGCAGAGCGGAAGCAGAGCGCAAGCCGAAATTAAAAGCTTAGGAAATTCCAGAAAACTCCCTCCCTCTCCCATTTTGCATATACTCCTTCGTTTTCCCCCTACTTCTCCCTCCTCTCCTCATATTTGTTTTCTTTTTTCTTTGTTCTTTTTCCTCTCCTCATCTCTTCTTTCCCTCGTTTCTCCAACCTGTACATCCGAATGCTCTCCTCCCCTGACCAACTCTGAACGTACGGTCACTATATCTGTACTTGGGCCAACATTCAGCCCAGATACAATCATCATGACCGTACGGAACCCAGAAGCCCCCATCGCTCTTCCTAATTGGTCCGCATTCTCATCCGTCTTCAACGGCTAGTCTCGACGTCTTAATTAATTCATTAATTATTAATAATTTTAATAATTTAATAGCAAAAAATAGAAGGGTTAAAGAAAAACAAGGGACGAGAAGTCGAAAGTCGTGAAGGGGAGGAGGAGGAGGAGGAGAGGAGGAAGACCGGAAAAAAGAGGAGGAGGAGGGGAGKGGGAGGAGGAGGAGGAGGAGGAGGAGGGGAGTGGGAGAAGGAGGAGGAGGAGGAGGAGGAAGGGAGAGCCGGAGGAGGAGGAGGAGGAGAGGAAAGGAAGAGGGGAGGAGGAGGAGAGGAGAGGAAGAGGAGAGAGAGGAAGAGAGAAGGAGAAGGAGAGGAGTACAACAAGAGGAGGACAAAAACGACAGATCAACCAACGGGCCTATAGCTCAGTTGGTACACCCCAGATACAGTAAGATGATGACCAAAGTAGAATCATAATTCTGAATTACCTGGGGCCGGTCAGTTGAATGATGATATCTCTCTAAAGGCCGTCGACCCTTAAAAAAAACAGAGAGGGGGGGGGGGGGCGAGTGCAGCAGGAAGCGGAGGAAGGAGGAAGGAGGAAGAGGAGGAGGTGGAGAGGGAGTAGGAGGAGAGTGAGGAGGAGGACGAGGACGACGACAATGATTGGAGTAGGAGAGGAAGACAGGAGATCCGCACAAGATGGTACTTACCCGTAAGATGAGTAAAAGTAGGTAATTAGTGGAGAAGGAGGAGGAGAAGCCGCCACGACAGTCCACAACGTTGTTCGGCGAGGAGAAGGTTGAAGGCTGCACACTTGCTCGTAGCTTGTCCTCGTCAGTATGCCCCTCGACCCCTCCTCCTCTGTTCGTCCCTCGACCCCACCCCTCCAGTTCGCCCTTCGACCCCACCCCTCCGGTTCGCCCCTCGACCCCTCCAGTTCGCCCCTCGACCCCTCCAGTTCGCCCCTCGACCCCTTCACTTCGTCCCTCGACCCCTCCAGTTTGGCCCCGCCTAGCGTAGGTAGCTCTCATACCACCGGCGGGGAGGAATTGTGAGGGTGAGGTAGAGAATGGGACCAGGCCCCTTCTGGCTGTGGGCCCCGCACTTAGCCTAACCCACAAGGGAAGAAGAAAGGGCCCGCCCTTAGCCTACCCCAGAAAGGGGGGAAAAAAGGGCCCGCCCTTCTTAGCCTAACCCACAAGGGGGGAAGAAAGGGCCCGCCCTTCTTAGCCTAACCCGCAAAGGGGGGAAGAAAGGGCCCGCCCTTCTTAGCCTAACCCACACGGGGGGAAGAAAGGGCCCGCCCTTCTTAGCCTAAGCCACAAAGGGGGGAAGAAAGGGCCCGCCCTTCTTAGCCTAACCCACAAAGGGGGAAGAAAGGGCCCGCCCTTCTTAGCCTAACCAGAAAGGCCCCGCCATTCTTAGCCTAACTGGCAAGGGGGGGTGTGGGGGGAGCAAAATCTGGGCATTACCAGATACAGACAGAAGACATAATTGCACTAACGAAAATAATAATAATAATAAATAAATAAATAAATAATTGCACCAACGGTGGGCCCCGTTCAAAATGCAAAAACGCCCATGCCTCCCAAACGTAAGTCCATCCACTGAGGGGCATACTCACACTGGCACTTTCGAAAATGTGCCTGGCCGCCCTAAGACTTCTCAAAATGTACCTGACCGCAATTACGGTCGGACCTGCATGAAGAGCTTAGTAGAAAAAGTCCTATGGCACTTTTTTCTAAAATGTACCTGACCTCAATTACGGCCAGACCTGCATGGAGAGCTTAGTATAAAAAGTGGTAGAGATCAAAGAACCTAGCTCAGTTGATCCATGCATGACCCCTTGGAAGTCCGGCTGGAACTAGATGAATGAAGTATTTCTGTATTATTTAGGGTCGGTCGTTTCCATGATGATATCCTAAGGCCGTTACCATTAAACCACCAGTACTTGGCCCATATGTCGGCCGCATGGCGTTGTCGTTAACGCCCCGCAAGTTTTAGAGGATTGGGGTACCGGACCTGAAAGGCTAACGCCGCCAACTAAAACAAGTTGTTGTTGTTGTTGTTGTTGTTGTTGTTGTTGTTTTGTTAATTACAATTCAAACTTTGTATTTCCAAAACAGAGATCGAGGCCGGGGACCTCACAATTCGACCCGGATAGAACCTGCTGGGGGTCGACGCCCAAAAAGAAAATCTCCTGGAAACCGGGTCCAGGGTCCCCACTACTCTGTATGGAATACTACTACTCACCGCACCTTTAGAGACTCAGAAGAAAAGTGTTGGGATACCTGGCCCTCTCACTGCAAGACTGCCTGATAAGAAGCTCGTAAGCTAGGCCTGGAGGGGTACTCCCACAGAATTTATGAGTAAAAGAGTGTACCTCTATCAGTAAAACCAGCCCATCGAAAAGGGGTGGACCATTTCTTTCGGAACTGCTCTCTAGCCAGGTCGATTGAGGTAGCTAATCGTTTGAATTTGATCCATTCCGCCATAATGTCTATTCTAATTGAATGTTTGAATTGTGAAAGTAGTGAAGCCACAGAAGGGTTGGTTCTGAGAAAGAGCCTGTCTCTTCTGGCGAGCCAAATACACCAAAAGGCCCTTAACCTGAATGTCTGGGCAACTATATCACTTTGAGACTTGCTGCTATGAGGGCTCAGTCTGCTTGTAATAACAAAATCCTGATTCCATTGGTCTGCAACGCCGTATGCCTCTGCCCACAATGAATTCAGACTGTCCCAAAACCCTCTAGCAATGACGCATTCCCACCACAAATGTAACCAGTCCTCCAGGCATGGGTGCAGACAGGTCTCGCATAACGTGGGGATGTCCATCCCTTTCTCTGAGCACCAGATTGCGGTCGGAACACATGAATGAAGGTGCATCCATTGGAGGCCCCCTACCTTGGTCTCAAGAAAAGAGGAAATAATATGAATAAAAAACAACAACCATTTGGAAGACAACGGATGGAGGTTAAGGGTAGAGATTCTGCGTTGCCAATTTAGAATGAGACCTGTCTGTAGAGATTGGGCTTCAGAGAAAAGAGAGTAACCAATCTGGGCTGTATAGTCCTTGATGGACATGTTGTTAACAGATCCATCAGCCTGTGTGACTTTCCAACCTTGCCTGCAAACATCTGTTTTCCATTCCTGAACGGGAGTAGTGCCATGATAACCCGAGTAGCCGAGAGACCCTGTGTATCCTTGGGTTGATGGACTCTTACCTCCTCCAAGTCCAATAGATTAGTTAAAACGGAGTCCCTAGTCTGGTTTAGCCTGTCACCAACCAGGGACCATTCTGAGGCTTCAGTTGTACCGTCGTCGTTGAGTTTATCTACTCTGAGAAGCTTGTCCGTGGATGAAGGGGCTTTGAACCATTGGCCTTCCTTGAAAACTTTGTCTGTCTGTCGAAGGGTGTCTATCCATGTTTGGGGGATGGCCTCCATTAATTCTCTCAGGTGATTTGCTTGACGTTGAAGACCGGTGAGTTGGAGATGAAGGTCCCTTGCAGCCTTCCAGTTCTTGGAGTCATCGTCCCAGATATGTCGAATCAACCATGTGCCCCTCTGCATCCATTTGAGTCCAAAGTTTCCTGTTGCTTTAGTGACTGAGAAGGGGAGTCCCGCCCTGTTGCGGATTGAGTGATTCTCGAAAAGGCATGTGTTCAGGATCTCGTCTCGGGTGGTAGGATCAGTAAGTGTTTGGGGGATCATCTTTGACCAGGCTTTGAGGATGTTATTCCAGGTGGAAGTAGCGGGTCTGGTGGTGAAGGGGCGCATTAGTAGGGCACTCCAAACAGCTTCTGGGTCTGAGAGATTTCATTCCTTAGCAAGAGAGTGTTGGGCAAGTATGATCCACGGTTGGTCCTCCGTATAGGTCATGGCCCGAACAGGCCACTTCGCCAAGAGGGCCCGGTTCTATTTTTCTGGGTCCAGGATGCCTAGGCCACCTGTTCTTCTTTTTTCTGTGATTTTGCTCCAACTTACCTTGCTGAGGGCAGACTCAACTTCTGAGTTACCTTTCCATAACAAGCGTGTGATGAGACGTCTTATATTAGAGAAAGAATTGGGGGAGGGGGACCTTATATAGAGAATATACCAGATTTTCGAAGTTATGAAAGTGTTGATAACAGTCGCTCTCCCTATGAGGGCCAGAAAGTGGGTTTTTGACCACGATGAACAGGCATCTCTGATTCTATTTTCGGTTATTGCATTCTCAACCTCCTCGGAATCTCCAAAGGATACTTGAATCCCTAGATATCTTTCAACTTTTGTCGCAGGCTTGACTTGGATCCCAAGATCTAGGGCGAGAGGCTGGCCCTGTGGGGTGAGAGCGACGGACTTTTGCCAGCTCACTCTCATCTCCGATGCTGCTTCATAGGTTGATAGGCATAGTTCCAACGCGGTAAGAGAGGGGAGGGAGTTATCAGAAATGGTTGAGAAATCATCCGCTAATGCTGATACCTTGATCGAATAGGAGGGAGAAATTCGTAGACCTGTGTAATCGGGGTGTCGTCTTACCATGTTCAGAAACACTTCTAGCTGGATTACGAATAGCGAGGGGGCTAATGGACAACCCTGACGCAGCGAGCGTGTGACCTTAAAGGGCGATGAGGGATGTCCGTTAACTATTACTCTGCCGGACGACGCACCGTATAGTGCCTTAACAAACCTCCTATATTCCTGTCCCACTCCTACTCTTTCTAATGTGGCTTGAACGAAATCCTAGTTCACGCGGTCGTATGCTTTCTGGAAATCTATGAGGATAAGCGTTTTGCTTAGGTTGTGGGTTTTGATCCAGTCAATGGTTTGGGAGATAGTCATCACATTGTCCAAGACTTGTCTGCCAGGTATAAATCCGGATTGGTCTGGGTGTACCAGTTTATTCAGCAGGGGGTTGATGCGGCGGGCCAATGTTTTAGCAAGGATTTTTCCATGTACGTTCAATAAGGAGATTGGACTGTAATTCCTAACATCTGCTTTGTTTCCTTTTTTGTAGAGAAGGGTTATTATTCCTTATGCTGCGTGAGGGCCCAGAGGTTGTTCTGTCAGGATCTGGTTAAAAACCCGAAGGATGTCCGGTGCCAGTAGGGTCCAAAACTTGAGGTAGAACTCTACCGGTAGGCCATCTGGTCCGGGGCATTTACCCTTAGCCATGCTGTTTAGTGCTACTGTAAGTTCGGATAAAGTGATTGTACCTTCCAAGGAAGTTGATTCGGCGTCAGAAAGGATGCGTGAGGTTGCGTCCCATAAGATGTGTTCCAGATGTGGTGGAATGATGGGGGAATCATGAGGTTTTTCGGAGGTGAGAAGCTGCTCATAAAAAAGTCTGACATACTTTGTTTCCTTTTTTGTAGAGAAGGGTTATTATTCCTTATGCTGTGTGACGGCTCAGAGGTTGTTCTGTCAGGATCTGGTTAAAAACCCGAAGGATGTCCGGTGCCAGTAGGGTCCAAAACTTGAGGTAGAACTCTATCGGTAGGCCATCTGGTCCGGGGCATTTACCCTTAGCCATGCTGTTTAGTGCTACTGTAAGTTCGGATATAGTGATTGTATCTTCCAAGGAAGTTGATTCGGCGTCAGAAAGGATGCGTGAGGTTGCGTCCCATAAGATGTGTTCCACATGTGGTGGAATGATGGGGGAATCAGGAGGTTTTTCGGAGGTGAGAAGCTGCTCATAAAAAAGTCTGACATATTCACACAAGGTTACCGAGTCTTTTGCAGGTGGTTTGGACGGGTCTTCCAGGTGATCTAGGAGAGTGATAAGAGAGGGGTTGCGTGTGTGGCTGACTGCTGTTGCCGTTTTGTTAGTTAGTCTGTCTGTGTGTAGGATTTTGTCTATTTGTCTGTGTCTTTCCCACAAGCTGTGGTTCTTAATCTGTGTATTCTGCCATTCTTGCATTATTCTGGTTCTTCTACGTTGAGCCATGATCTTAGAAAAAAAGGAATCTGAGGGACTGTTCTCAAGGGCGTCAGCTTTCCTTTTCAGTTGGATTTCTTCGTATTTCTTGTTCACAGCTTTGACCCGGGATATGAGATTGAGTTGATTGGATAAGAGGGTCAGTCCTTTGTCCAACCACAGTCCATCATTCTCAAAGAGTATGGTGTTAGTTCTCCATTCCTCCCATGTCTTCCAAACCCACTCAATCACACCGGGGTCGTCGAGAACGTGCAAGCTCGGGCGGAACAATCCCTCGCCCCTGGAAGCTTGGAGGCCCATGTTAATCTGAAGTGTGATTGGTTTACGATCCGATAATGGTTCGGTGGTGATTGTCGCCCTGTTAGCCAGTTGCAAGACGGCATCATTGGTAAAAATGATATCCAGTCTTCTTCGTGTGAGGACCCCGTCCTCAGTGGGGCTGAAGGATATCCAAGTGAAGTCGGAGGCCAGTGGGTGGAGAGTGAGGTAAGGATAAAAAAAACTATTATCTAACAGAAAGTCATTCAGTGCCGCGACTTCTCCGGGGTGGTGAAATCGACTCCAGGATTGGGGACTGTGTTCCAATCCCCACCTATGACCAGGAATTGTGTGACTGGAATAATGTCTGATAATGCAGAGAGAAAGGGGCCTTTGCGGGCGTGATCAACAGGTACATATACTGACATGAAACACCATCTTTGGCTGTTGATTTCAAGGATGACCCAGCACCAATGTCCTAGGGGGTCTGACTGGGATTCCTTTATAAAGTTAGCAATTTTTTTGTGGATCAGAATACCCGTACCCCCTCTGGTATCTTGGGCTAGGGACCAGACATACGGGCCGCTCCACCATGCAGGCATGGAGGAAAACTTTTCTGTTGAAAGTTTGGTCTCCTGTAGCATAATGATTGTGACTCTTTCGGCGTGAACCCATGATTTAAGGTGGACCCGTTTGTGCCTCCTGTTATTGTCAACTGATCCTCTGACGTTGAGCCATGATTTAAGGCGGGCCCGTTTGTGTCAACAAGTTTTTTTTGTTTTGTTGGCGGGTCAGCGCGAATCGACGCGCAAGGCATATTAGGCTCGACATCGATAGTTGGGCTGAGTACTGGTGGTTTAACACAAAACGTCATAGTGCAAGTATGCACTGAAAATCCAATGAAACAAAAGTTACGTATACACATACACACAAACACACATATATATACGTATATGGTAGAGCCACATTCAGACTTCTCTATAGCATTCGTATCAATTGCCTTACCAATAGGTTTCATTGTATGGCTTGTTAGTATTTTACTGCCTCACCAGGCCACTCAGGGAATGAATAAGCGAGTGAATTTTCCCATAGAAAAGCGGCACTATACATTTGTTATTATTCATAGAAATGGGTATATCTTGCCACCTTCTTTGGAGAAATGCATTCATATATATTTTTGTTTTGTTCACAATATAAACAAGTTTTTTTTTCTTGGGGGGGGGGGGGGGGGGGGGGGGCGCTCCTCACGAGGACTCAAAATCCAAGTTTATTTCTTTTTTTGAAATTTGGTTGTCAAGGGGGGATAAGGGGGGTATAAGTTGGTTCTAAACAGGCTTAACTTTCGTTGAAGGGGTTTAAAAGGGGTATCTTAGTGTGATTTTATTATTTTATTTTTTATATATGATTCTGTGAGAAAATCTGAAGTGACCTTTAGCCAAAACTGATTTGTATTGCAATTCTACACAACATATTTCCCCCCCCCAAAAAATTATTATTATTATTTTTTTCCGTTGGGGCTAGGGGCATGCCCGGCCAGGCACCCGGGCATATAACCGGGCATAACTTAGGTGTACGGGCGCCCGAAAAAAACAGGCTAGAAAGTTGAGAAATTATCACACATACGACATGGAAACGGACGGTTCAGATGTTGGTAGAATGATTAGTTTGAGGGCTTTTTTTTGGTAATTAGATTGATGACTTGACAATGTGGGGACAAGGTTTGCTTTCTCGGTATTTGTTTTTCTGCTGTCTTTCTGCTGTTTTCTCGGCCTTTTGCTGTTGTTTTGTCCTTCGTTGGTACCGTAGGACTGTGCCGTGTGATTTGACGTAGGTACTGTGCACTATTCGAATGTTGGTAGACGTCAGTGGAACATGCGGTATTTCGAACCGCTGCCATCTTTCCGGTTCCCGGGACGGTACCACGGGGCCAATTGTTCGGCTGTAGTATAAGAGTAGTAAGTACGCGGATATACTCCTCTTCCGTGAACACTAGTGGCCTGCCACTAGCGTTAGCGGATACATGGAAAAGTGGAACGCATCGGTGTTTCCAGGAATGACGGAGGATTTTGGGTGAGCGGGAAGAACGGTGGAGTGTGTAATTGAAGTATAATATTCTCGTACTTCGTCTGACTACTTTCTTGTGCATTTTTGTGCATGAAGATTTGTTGCTTGACCATCACCACCATGTGATCTCTAATCGAACTTTGTTTAAAGCGCGTGTGAACTATCTTGGAGTCACCTTACCGAGATAAGTGAGCACGTTAAAGGGGTGTACCGTTGTTGATTTTTGCTGCGAAGGACGTCGGTGCAAGTTTCAAGCTGGCTTACTGGGGTATCGAGGCATCGAGGGAGTTAGTAACATATGTGATATTGGTGTTAGCTATCGAGGGCATAGACAGTCATGGCGGGGTATGGCGATCGGCGTGACCATGGACATGGAGACCAGAGAGGTTACGAAAACGACCATCGTGATTACCGAGGAGAGCGAGGCGATGCACGCCAATAATCTGGCGTGCGGGGTTACAATGAGAGGCAACCAAGGAGCTACAGTGTGAGGCGACCAGTGGTATGCTTCAATTGTGATGAGGAGGGGCACTACGCCAATCAATGCCCCCATCCACGAAGACAGGGGCCCTCGACGATGTTGGACTTAAGAAAGGGGAGATCTACATCACCACGGTACCCTTCGGCTCCGACAACGTCCGTCGATCCTATTCATTCCAAGGTGGCTGAGATTGGGAAGAGTGTGCTGCCGTCTGTCAGTACGTCGAGAAGGAACAACTGAAGAAAGCGGCAAAGGAGCGGAAGAAACAAGAGAGGAAGGAAGCTGAAGAGCGTGAGGCGAGAGAACTTCGAGAGATGGAGTTGAGGAAGCAAAGGAAGAAGGAAAAAGCACGTAAGGAAGCTGAACGTATCGAGGAAATCAACAAGAATCTGGATCTCAAGGTTGCGGTGAGGGTTGGGGAACTACGGGATGATGTACGGGAAGACGTACGATTGGAGATTAGGGGGGCTATCAATGAGTTGTGCAAGGCAGCAGCGAAGGGTAAGCAGAAGGTTACTCAGCCGACATCACCGAGTACTCGCAGTAGCGGGAGCGGCAGTGAGATGGAAAAACTCAGTAAGCGGACAAAAAATTTGTGTATCAATGAGAAAAGAAAGCGTGCGGAGGAACCAATTTTTGAAGACAGTCCCCCTATGGAATTACCACCTAAACGAACACCTAGGAGGGCGGGTAAGCCTACAAATCTGACATCACGGATGACGAGATCCAAGGCGCACAAGAACAACGTGACAACACCAAGAAAGACTCCAACGTCGATCCGAAAGAAGAAGATACCAGGATCAATCGGGATGATTGGTCGCCTGAAGTTCGAGAAGCAGGTTATGCAGGAACTAAAGAACATGGACGCGCTGGTCCTGCAGAACGTGTGCAGCGAAAAAGGTATTCCATACAACGGAAAGTTTGAGGCAATTTTCGATATTGTCGTGCACCGCACGAGAAAAGCTTATGGAACGGATGAGGAGGAGAGCGTTGAGACTACCGATGATGTTCTGAAGGACGACGCTGTTGAAGGCGAGGTTGCGCCGACCACTGAGTAATGGAGTTACAGCATAGCTGATCTGTGGAGGATTGTTAGCTGCCTTATCCAATGGAGAAAGGTAAGCCAGTGCGTGGATCCGGTGATCGAGGAAATTCTGCGATTAGTTGTGGTTCGACTATCATCTCCGGGGAACTACGTTGGACTAATAAATGTGTTGGTGCTTGGGTGCGATTGTATGATAGGTATGACACCGATTTTGTTAATATTAGTCCTTGCGTTTATGTTGCAGTATCACCCTATTGTAAGTCTCAGTATGTTGGTAAGACCACTAGACATCCGGATACGAGGTGGAGGGAGCACCTTTATGCTTGTCGGACACGTAAACCAAATCACCTTTATCGATGGCTTAGTACTTTTGGCACCGAAAACTACGTAGTTATACCGGTGGATACGATAGCAGTCAACGATTTGGTGACTTTGGAAAGCGTGTATATACGTCAATGGTTCCCTTATCTGAATACAGTTGGAGTAAGGACATGGAGAAAAGGGAGGAGAAGGAAACATAGCAAAGGGAAAGCCGAACGCCGGAAGCTAAAACAACACTCGGACAGGGAGTGTAAAGCTATTTCCCCTTTGAGATTTAAAGTGCATGTGGATGATGATTGGGGTTTAAATCTTATTTCCATCCTTAACCGGCAGGAGGAGGTAGGATGTCGAAGCTTTTCATTAGTATGCAGTGGAGGCAACATTTGGCACAACACTTGGAAACAGGTGTCGAAGATTTTCGGCCAGTCTAAGTTGCGAGTCGACGGTATAAACGTACAGCTTAAGAACTGTAAGCAATTGTTTGAATCAGGGTTTTTTTTTGTGATCTCGCATCTTAGAATTTGGAAACCAAAATGCTCCTTTCTCAATAAGATTCTCACCTCGTTATTACGGAAGCCTTACGAGATAGTCCGGTTCTATAAGTGGGGTATGAATTCGATCTTGAGACTTTATCGAGCGATTAAGGACTTTTCGAAAAAGTCAACCCGGAAGTACCTTCGAAGACTGATTGCGCGTGTGTTTTTGGACAAATTTGGTCTTAGTTTGAGCTCTGACTTGTTGATTAGAGTTAAGTTTGATGACCGGATTCGCTTGTGTGAATTACGTAAGGTTGTTAATGATTTGTTAATGACGTGTGATCTGCCTATCTGTTTCTTGCGATGTGCACGAAAGAAAATTCGCATCGTCTGGACTAAGAATAAGACGGTGGGCGAATTATTGCACAATCACAGAGCTTATGCGGCTCGCAATGTGCTTACCTGCCAGTGTGCAGGTTTACCCTTTCCTATAGTGGATGGGCATGTGCATTTCCGCTTGAAACGGAAATTGGTCGATCATCCTATGTTAGCCAATGCTAACAATGTTCCTAAGGTGCATATTGCTGATCGTTTGCGATCTTTGAGGAAGGAAATATGTGATGGTTTTATAAGTTGGCGTAATCTACGTGGAACTGTCCCACAGATCATGGAGCAAGACCTGTTTGGCGTCATGGTCGGTAACAGTGAGTGTCAACATGGAGGTCTAACATTGGACCTGGTACTCCGCACTAAGGAGATGTACGATGGTCTTGTGCTTACGCCTCTAGATCGTAACCCAGGTGAGACTGTAGTTATGTGCCCCAAGACGTACTATGAAGCGATGATGCAAATGTTCGTGCTGAATTCGGGTTACAGGGTAATTCAACAGCCGGAGAGGGAAGTACTGAGAGAGATTTGGGAAAACGTTTGTCGGGCGGGGCTAGCGAAGTTCGCGCGATGGGACAATAATGGTCGGATCGGTAATGCTTACGTGATCCCCAAACATAAGGATCCGAGTTGCTACCGACCGATCTGCCCCACGTTCGTTGAACCTATGGTTCGTACGGGTAAAAATAAAAAAAATAAAAATGGCTACCAGGAAAGAGTCCGAAAGACTGAAAAAAAATTGTAGTGATTATACAATTATTATGAACTATGTTAAGTCTACAATTTATTCCTCACATCAAGTCTGTTAAACTTCATGAAAATTTTGAGGGACCGGATCGATAAAAACGTTACCTTAGGGTGTGATAACCTTTGCGTTACTAATATTTTCATAAAAGTAAAATATTGCATAATTCGTCGATGCATCATATTTTAACTTTTTTATTACGAATACATGAGTTAAGTGTAAAACCATGTTTTTTCTACAAGTATAATATGTCTTATTGATTGTTTGTTTATCCGACCATGTATGCATGGTATACGTATCAACAATTTACATCTCGTGTTACTTTTGACATTAGTTTTTTTTTTGTTGTGTTTTTTCTACAAGTATAATATGTCTTATTGACTGAAGTTCTGTTTTTTTTAGTTTTTTTTGTGTGGTGTTTTGCTCGGGTCTCGATACCTGCGACGATTCTTGTTTCTCAAATATGTTCCCTGATCCGGGTTTTGAATCCCCGGTAAACGTGTTTCGACCTTCATGACTTTTCGTTCGTCCTGGTTTCGTCCCCCGGGACCAGTGCCTTTCGGCCTGAGTGTGAACCGGTAGGGACTGTTTGTGGGATGTTTTCGATCAGTAGTACATGTCGTTTGGACCACTGATACTATTGACGAGCGCAATTTGGTGAAGCGCCTAATTTTGTTTTGTTGACCGGCCTGGTAAGATGCTTTGTCGCTTATTAAGTAGGTTACCTATAATACCAATGATTGTCTCGTTGAAGGTCCTTTTTGGGTCCGACGTTTAGTCTGCTTGTCGGCGTTTCCGGAGATGTCGCTGGTTGACGACGGAGGGGGGAAGTGGAAGGAGTGGCATTAGCTAAGGGTTGAAGTTTGGCGGATTCCCCCTGAGGAAGGCCGCGTGGCGGCGACCGAAACCGGTCGGGGTGCCATACCCACCGGCGTGACAATCGACTTTGTTTTGCACTGGATTGTAATCATTTTTCCATTGTGACTTTGGTTTCGCAATCTTGCCTTGGACTTGTTGGTTCTTCTTTTGCAACTATTGTTCTCTTTGAGATCTTGTCAAACTATCAAACAACTGTTGAAGGCCCATGTGAACCAGCTCGGAAGTTGCCGAGCAAGAGTGAGCATGTTGAAGTGATCTACTGCTACCGTCGTTACTGTTTTTTGTCATTACTACTTGGATTTCGACACTCCGTTACGTTACGGCGGGGTGGTTTCTTGTTCCTTGTTCTTCTGAAGGATAACCAAGTTAAGGATGTGTACTATCCTTGGAAGCAAGCTGGATGTCTGGATCGGGTTACCGCGACCATCGGGACTATCGACGCTGGAGCGAACGTGATTTCAACTACGATGAAGGAAGACACAGTAGTCGGGATGGACACGGAAGAGGACGGGATCCGCGACGGGAGCGCTATACTGGCGAAGAGAGACAACCCACCGATAGGGGCTACGCTCATCGAGAGGGGCCCCGACGACCGCCGGTCACTTGTTACGAATGCGGGGAGCCGGGACACTACCGGAACCAATGCCCTAAGCTCGTTGGAGAAGCAAGCTCGCACCGGGGAAGATCGTCATCGCCAGGGCACCTGGTCAGAGGGATTGAAAAGCGATCGCTGTCGGAAGAACCAGCTATCAGGAAACAGCTGGAGGTTTCGACTACCACCATCGCAAGCATGAAGAATTTTATTGATGCTGAGCAGGAACGTAAGGACGAAGAAGAGCGACGTAAGAAAGAGAATGAGAAGCGGGAGCAGGAGATTGCCGAAGAACGCAAACGAGAGGAGTTGGAGCAACAAGCCAGGGAACGACGAGCTAGGAAAAAGGAAGAGAAGAAGAAGAAGGAGGCAGAGGATAGAGCTGCCATACTGAAGGAGATGCGCATGGAGATGAAACTGCGTATGAGTGCCATGAGTGAAGGAGTGCACGACCGATTGCTGTAGACGATGCTATCAGAGGAGGCTAAAGGGAAGACGAAGGTGCCAGATTACGCATCGGATGACTTCGCCGACGACTCCGATGATAGCGAGATTGAAGGCCTTAGCGAGCAAGCGGAACGATTGATCATCCACGAGAAACACAAGCGAGGAGCTGATAAAACAGTGGGGGACAGCCGACCCGTAACAACCCCCGCTAAGAGATCGGTCAAGAGGGGAGGGATGGACCCGAAGAAGCTGATGCTGAGGTGCCGCCACCCATCTCTGAAGAAGCCATCCCCGAGGAAGCGGACACCGGCATCAGCGACGCTGACCAGACGACGGAAGATCCCAGCATCACCAGGTGTGATGGAAAAACTGAAGTACGTTCAGGAGAATCTGCAGGAACTAGGCGCGCTTAATATGGAGGAGTTGAAGACGATTTGTCGTGGTGAGGATGTCACGGTCGAAGGAAAGAAGATGGACATCATTTTTGCGATTACAGAAAAACGCGCCCATACCGCCTATGGCACCGACGAGGACGAAGGTGCTAGGAAGACTGTGGAAGCCGAGGATGAAAAGAAATCAGCCAATGAGTCCGGGGATGACAAGGAGAGTGAAGCGTGAAGAAACAACGACTACTGGAGGCTTTGTAGGGCCCTGATGATTGAGAGAAGGAGAGGATCGTACAATGAAGCAGTTGAAATAGTCTATCGTCTTATCATTGTGATACTGGCATTGAGGAACCAGATCAGATGGCTCACAAAGTGTGTTGACACATGGATTAGGTTGTATCAACAGAACGGGGTGCGTGCGTTTCACTGTGCCACTGGCGGAGTTTACCTTCTTACCTCACCTACTTATCGAGCGCAATATGTGGGCCAGACACGTAGAAGTGGTAACAGAAGGTGGAAAGAACATGTGTCGAATTGCAGAAACGAAAGTCGTCAAACACACTTATACCGCTGGTGGCAAGTGTTTGGAGCGGAATCATACGTCATATTGCCACTCGAAGATTGCGCGGCACACGAGTTGCAATCCTTTGAGCAGCTATATATTAGACGGTGGAGCCCTGTGTTGAAGACTTCGGGGAAGAACCGTAAAGGAAGAAGTAAGAAGCAAAGACCCGGCAAGCAGGAGAGAGGACGAAGGGCAGCTGCTACGTATCAAGACGAGTGTCGGGGAGAAGCATTGAACCCAGTAGGGGGTAGACTGCCTAGTAGCGAGGACTGAAGAGTTGATATTTTCCAGTTGTTGGAGGAGCAGGAAAGAGATAATCGACTGAAGTTCAAGATCGTTACGAAGGAAGGGAATAGGTTGTGTAGGGGTTGGAAGTCTGTTAAGGCAGCCTTTGCGAACTCGGATGTACGAGTGGCAGGGCAGCGTTTGAAACTGTATGCCTGCAAGCGGCACTTTGAAGGTGGTATGGACATCGATATTCTGTAGCTGAGGCGGTGGCGGCCGAAGGTTGGCCTTGACAAGCGTTTCCTTCGTAAACTATTCCGTAATCCGCTACGTATGTAGCTGCTCAATCAGTGCAACTTGGAAACCCTGGTACGAATGATGCGTTCAGCAGGTGACTTTCAGCAAGCAGCCAGCACAGCCTACCTTAGGCGCCTGATCTCATGATCGATTCTAGACTCTTATGGATGGAAGATTAATGCGAGAATGATAATACGTTTGAGATTTGACGACAAGATTCGGATGGTGGAGGTGAGGAAGTTAGTCAATGATAGGATTGAGAACTTACCGATTCCAAGGTGTGTGAAGGATCATGCACGTAGCACTGTTAGAATCGTATGGACAAAAAATCTGTCGATTGCTAGCATGCTGCACAACCAGCGACTCTTTGCGAGAGCTGTTGTGTCCACCTGCGTTTGCGCAGGTCTACCCTACCCTCGTGTAGGAGCTCATGTGCTGTTCCAACTTCAAGACCTGGAAGGAGTACATCCGCTAATCTGTAATGCGCATAACATCCCGAAGCTATCCTTACCTGATCGAGGGACTCTTTTGGTACGCGAGATCTCTGATGGAATTCGGGTTTGGGCGAATTTCAGAGGTTCGGTACCAAGTATTACCAGGACCGAGGTTGACAGTTGTCTATTGAGATCTGAGTTTGAGAAGATGGATTTTTTGAATCCGAAGGTGGTCCATGACCTGCGAGGGAGGCTCGAAGGTTTGGTGATGACACCACTGGACAGGAATCCAGGGGAAACCCTGGTTCTTTGTCCAAAAGTGTATTTTGACGGATTAATGAGTAGTTTTGTGATGTCACCAGGTTACGTTATCATCGAATCGAGCGAAGCTGATGTGATGCTTCAAATGCGAAACGAGGCGAAGGAAGCCGATCTGACACAATTCATACGATGGGACAAGAAGGGGAAGTTTGGGGAGTCCTATATTCTTCCGAAGCACAAGGACCTGTCTAGGTACCAGCCGATCTGCCCTACCTTCTCGGAGCCGACTGTACTGACGTGTAAGGCAACGGCGAAAGCCCTCAATCACCTATTGGGGACACTACCGATCGACCGGCATTTTAACCTCAAGTCTGTGACTGATCTGGTACCACGATTGGAGAAATATAACAAGAAGATTGGCAGGATGTGGCACAACAACTCTGAAATCATATCCTTATCATATGACATAAAGGATATGTTCAGTAAGCTACCACATGAAGAGATCATCGCAGCGGTCGACTGGGCTGTCGACTTTCATCTGAGGAAAGGAAGAACTCAATTGAAGGTCAATACGAGGGGCAGGGGCTGCACTTTCGGAAGAACAATGGGTGATGAACAATGAAGGTGTATGGAGCTCGAGCAGGTGCGAAGCTTCGTCCAATGGGAATTAAAACACACCTACACGAAGGTCACAGGAGTAGTGCTCAAACAAGTGGTGGGTATTCCGATGGGGAAAAGCACTAGCCCACCACTTGCCTGCCTGTTGTGTGCTTTCGCGGAATACCGCTTCCTGGAGCAACTCGGTAACCTGCGTAGGAATGTTTTTGGCATCCGTTTGATGGATGATGTGAGTATTTTTATCCTCAGCGGAGGTAGGAAACTTACTCCTATTCAGAGAACTCAGGAGGACTTTGAGAACTGCTACCCCAAGAACCTTACTCTGAAACGAACAGATGACGGGCTCGGACAATGGGACTTCCTCGGTACTATTATGAGGACCAATGATGCGTACCCGTACTTGAGATGTGTTCAGTCGTCCAAGAATGAAATGTCCATGTGGGAGGCCGATGAGCTGGTGATTAAAAACGGATAATCCTATCTGTCTTGGTCCGCCAAGGAACAGAAGAGCGCAGCCATTGGAAGCTGCCTCCACCGCATCGATAGAAATACTAACGATCGTCAGGCTATCCCCATGAGAGTCTTGAGTTTGCAACGAGAGATGAGAATCAATAAAATTTCCATCTGAGTCCCTGAAGAGGATTCTGCAACGGTTTGCGAAAGGACGTGACGAAATCTGGTCTTGGACCTATCGATGGTTGTTCGGTGATGAGTAGCACGTGCCGAGTGATAATACTAGTGCGCCTTTCTCGTTTTTTGTTTTTTATTTTTGGTTCTTGTCTCTTGTTTCTATGATAAGTAGGGACAGGGTGTACTCGCTGACTGACCTGTTTTTTCAAACATAACATTAGTGTTGTTAGAAATTTTTTTCTGTTGTGTAATTGCATGATGCTTTAGCTAAATCTAGTAACTGGAGTTGTAGGGAATTTAGAGAGGTAGGAACAAGATGCAGTCAAAGTAATTAGGAGTTAGGAAATGGGTGCAGTCAAAGTATTTAGGAGCCTCACTCGTTCGAGTATGCTTTGATTTGCTTTGTTTGGTGTTGTTTGCTCGGGTCTCGAACCGGTGACGATTATGATTTTCTTAGTTCTCAAGTTTTAGTTTTTTTTGAAGTTTTTTTTTTTTTGTGGTGTTTTGCTCGGGTCTCGATACCTGCGACGGTTCTTGTTTCTCAAATCTGTTCCCTGATCCGGGTTTCGAATCCCCGGTAAACGTGTTTCGACCTTCATGACTTTTCGTTCATCCTGGTTTCGTCCCCCGGGACAAGTGCATTTCGGACTTAGTGTGAACCGGTAGAGACTGTTTGTGGGATGTTTTCGATCAGTAGTACATGTCGTTTGGACCACTGATACTACAGACGAGCGCAGTTTGGTGAAGCGCCTAATTTTATTTTGTTGACCGGCCTGGTAAGGCGCTTTGTTGCTTAGTAAGTAGGCTACCTATAATACCAATGATTGTCTCGTTGACGGTCCTTTTTGGGTCCGACGTTTAGTCTGCATGTTGGCGTTTCCGGCGATGTCGCTGGTTGATGACGGAGGAGGGAAGTGGAAGGAGTGGCGTTAGCTAAGGGTTGAAGTTTGGCGGATTCCCCCTGAGGAAGGCCGCGTGGCGCCGACCGAAACCGGTCGGGGTGCCATACCCACCGGTGTGACAATCGACTTTGTTTTGCACTGGATTGTAATCATTTTTCCATTGTGAGTTTGCTTTCGCAATCTTGCCTTGGACTTGTTGGTTCTTCTTTTGCAACTACTGTTCTCTTTGAGATCTTGTTAAACTATCAAACAACTTTTGACATTATCATACTAAGTGTTAATACTAAGAAATATTGCAACATTTCCTTTATACTTCGATGTCATCTTGAATGAATCATAATGCAAATCATTCTAAAAGTTTAATGATTAAAAATTGACTTAAAAAAAAATATTTTATTTCTTAATTTGCAAACGAAGTTCATGATTGTCGATCAAATTATTAACGGGACACAAGTCAATTTTTTTACTGTTATAAATTTCAGAGATAAGATACAATCAGCCACAAAGTATTCATCCAGTTAATAAATACTTCAGGATGATTATAACATATATTATCTCACTTCATGAAATATTTATAGAGACCCACAATTATTATTATTATTTTTCTTTGCCTTTATTCACTATACAACAGATAAGCAACACTGATATTCATTTTTTAACCAAACAATATTGCTTTACGAAAAACCATTTACCCTAGGTTACCAGTCGTCCGATGGCCGGACGTCTCCTCCAACCGTCCGGTAGGGGGGTTGTCCGGGATTCCGGACAACCACTTTTTGGCATTAAAAAAAAAAAAAAAAAAAAGACAATGTTGCGCATGCCATAGAGACCCCCCATAAAAAAATTTAGAATTTTATGAGCATTTGGTGATAGGGGGCTTTTTGGGGGGGGGGGGGGGGTACGAGAGGTTTTGGTGGGGATAGGAGGGGTATATAGGTGGGGATTAGAAAATTTGAAGATTTTTATCTTTTTTTTCTACTGGCTCAAATGAGCCAAAATTTTGGTGGCATACACCTTATGCAAGTTAGAAACCACATGATTTTTTTCAAAAAAAAAAAACTTTTGCGCTAGGTCGGACAACCCCTGTCCGATCCGACGTCCGACCAGACGTCCGGTCGGACATCGCGGACGGTTAGGGGGGTCCCGGATGTCCGGTAAAACAACCTAGCATTTACCTTAGGTTCGCGAATTTGTTTAAGGAAATTTTCTTGATAGACTCCAATCAACGTCTAACTGTGAACACATTTTTTTTGACTTCTGACTTTTTTTTTTCTTCTTTAATTTCCATATGTTTTAACTTGAAACAGTGCTACCAAATATTTCAGATACATGAGGTAATTCACTATTGGTTTGTAATCCAATTGCAAAGTCTCCTTCCTTAGTTTCATTATCCTTTATCTTTAATGGAGAGGGGAGGTGCACAAACACTTCAGAGATTTATCGTTGCATAAACAAATTAAGTCTCGTATATTTTTTTTAATAAGTTAAGTCTCATATATTTGTATTTTTCATAGTTTTTTTACTAGAACAATAATAACTTTATGCTCGGGGTAGATTTATCTCCAGTACCACTTTTAACTATGTTATTTTGTCCATCCAGATTCAATTTGCTTTTAATTTCTCCACGTTTATATACCTTTTGATTTTTTCATATCCTCAAGAGCCCCTTTGCATTATAACTACGCTACTTACTTTTATAAATAATTTGTCACCGGATCAACTGTCTTTCTTTGCCAACCCTTTTTTTTTAACAAACTTTATGAAGCAAAGTCCAAAGAATGGTGGTTGTATCCTTCAATAGCATTTGAGCGCGCAGTTTGACAAACAACCCATTAATATAGGTTTTCGAGTGCACAACACTTAACCCCTTATTCGTTATCTCCTATAATACTTTTCCAACCACTTTGACAAATGTTGTTATTCCCCAACTTTTTCTTCAAGAACCTGATAGCCGCCTATCAGATTTTGATACATGTTTTTTTCTCAAATCGTTTACTAAAACTCAGTTAGAGGATGAAAAAAATAAAGGCAAAAGACGACAAGAAGGAAAATAGTTTGGACAAGGATTCAAGGAGAGGGAAAAACACTGACACAAGATAAAAAAGTATCGCAAATTTATCTCGAACCCGACTTGACTCGCGTAAAAAGGCATGGATAGTATCGAGTTAGTCATAAACCGTGGCTTGATCCTACTGGTTTCGACTAGCGCCACCCAACCATCATCAAGGATTTGTCGGTTGTCGGTGATTGAAACTAACACCGCAGTTTTTTTTATCTTGTGAGATCACTGTGAATATTTATAGATGACATGTAAAAAAAAACACGGAATCATGGATCAAAAAATCCTCAAGTTAAGGCGTCGTTAGACACTCCTCGGGAATGTGACTCCAAGGATTTCATCATTGTTACACCTATCCTCGGAGATGAAATTCCAAATAAAAATATAAAAACACTCCGAGGACAAATCCTCGGGCTCCAAGGACTTCCCAGCCAAATCGTCCTCGGCTCCAAGGGATCTAGCAAGGTCACTTGGAGCTTGAGTATTCACAATTATCGGGGTGTCCACCTGGAACGTATAAGGAAATTTAGAGGCCGAAGGTGGTCCAGTCGTGGTCTACGGGGGAAGCGACAAATATTGTCAGCCTTCAACATCGTGGATGTCCTCGAATGGCCTACGACATTTACCGTTGGCGGAGGAGGGCGACAGGGAGAGTTGTCGATTGCAACCGGTTGTTTTGGTCGTCCGTCGCATTCTGGCGAGGTCTTTAACAGTCGAGAATATGAAACTTTTAGGCGTGCTAGCAGCCACTCGCCAATAATGATCTCCTTGGAGTATTTCGAACTGGCGTGTGTTGCCACTTTCTACACATGCAACAAGAGATGTGCCTGCGGAGTGTCCTTGTTTTCTGTCGTTCATGGTCGACCTCCACCGACGGATCACCGTAGGCTGCCACTGTTGTTGCTCATCGCCTTACCGATCGTCATGGTTGTTGTATTTGACTACTGTTTTTTTGGGCAACTTTTGGGAGGAAACAAACGAGGCATCTCAGAAGTATTCCTCTGTAGCGTCATTATACACCCGCAGATCTTCCCACATCCCGCCTATTCTCCGTTTCATCCACCTTCTTGGTGTCACGCGAGGGAGCACACCGGAACCCAGTGCAACGCACAGTTGGACGATGGCCTTCGAAGTCGTCATGCAGTCAGAAACGCCAAATACTCTTCGTATGGGAAGCCTTTGCCTGAGCCTCGACAACTTCACTTTCATCCGCCTAAACACTCTTTCCACGTCACGACGGACGACAACGACCAACATTGTCGCTGCCATCACCATCTTGTCCATGGATGTCAGCACAACACGCCCACCTACCCCACCGCCCTCCATTGTTGACACGTCAGCCACAATTTATGCGTCTTCAAGGCAACCACGAAGGATGATGACACAACGTAGGACTTCGCCCACTGAAACTTACGTTCCAAAGTGCCACGCGCCATCAGCAAAGAAGCTGAGCATTTTTTTTCATTGCCTCTTAGTTGTTGTTTTTTTATTATTGCGCTACGAGGTCCCACGCGCCGTCAGTGAAGGAGCGTGGTCGCCCACTGAAGCTTGTGCTGCAAGGTGCCACGCGCCGTTAGAGAAGGAGTCGAGCTCACGACGAAACACTACACACTGCTTGCCAACGTCATCACTGAAAGGGGCAACCACACTCCCATGTAGATTGGAAGGCGAGGAAAACAAGCTATCGGCTACCCCGCCGCCAAATTGGGATAGCCTGTGCGTCGCCTACCCGTCGTCACTCAAATTTCAAATTTCGAACGGGAACATTCCCGCCTTTTTATTTCTTTTTTTTTTGGCGGCCCCCACATGTTTGAGTCGTTTGCCTGTGGACCAACATGCCTCTTGAGTGGGCATCCCAAACTGGAGCACAAACATATCTCCTGCGGCCACGTATACTCGTATAAATCTGGTCGAGGAAACGCCCCGAGGAACTGTCCTCATAACCATTCCCTGAGGACAGGTCGAACGATGCCTCCAAAAAACCAAAATTTCCCCGAGAATTCGTCCTCGGGGCCGAGGACGCCCCATAGTGACTAATGACCCCCTTAGGCACAAACATGGTACCACCACCAACTCCCAACCTTCGAGAGAATAACCTAGCCTACTTCGTACACCAGATTCAGAGCTGCACTACAAAAGCACCCGGTAGACCCAAAAGACACGCCCACATCATTTTTGGAACATATCCCAGGTCAAACGTTATAATCTCAAGTGTAGATAAGGATCCTCATATCAACCACGCTATTTAGGACAAGGACCACAAGGATTTGAAAACCCTATATACTGCAAAAGAAATGTCAAAGAGGCAAAACAAGCCCTAAATCCGGACCAGAGTTCCCCTAGTGCATACTCCTCCCCCCCCCCAAAAAAAAAAAAAAAACTGGTTCTTTGTGACATCCGTTAAAATTGGAACGATACAGAGAATATAGAGGTTGATCATGCCCAATCAACATGACCAATTACTCGGTCACACGATCTCTTATACACAAGACTTGATGACAAATTCAGCACAAATTTTGGCATCCATCCACAAGGCGCTAGCCCCTTGGGTCAAACATAGGGGAGTGAGTCTAATGGGCGGAGCAGTGGTGATTAACAATTCGGTTCTTTCCAATATATGGAACCAACGAGCTCTTTTTCAGTTGAATCAGTCAACACAACGAGCACTTGTACACATTTTGGCACACTCTTTGTGGAAGGAGGAAGATAGCGATGTTGTGGAAGGTGGAAGATAGTGATGCTGTGTTTTTGACCAAAGTGGCGTGGACCACTGTTGCCCAACCTAAGAGGTTGGACGGACTATCTGTTCTTGACCCAGGCCGACAGATTGCAGCCCTGCTACCGAGATGGGTGCCATGGGCAGTCTTGTCTGGTCCGACCTGCCCATGGCGACGGTTGGCGGACTTCTTTTTGTCGAAAGTCTGGAACTGGCGAGATGGACGTTGTGTATGGCGTGCGACTTTCATTCCTGCTTACTTGAGAAAGAAACTGTCTGATGGAGTTTGGAAAGGCATATTGCAAGCATGGCAAAACTATGTTCCATGACTGTGCTCACCTCCGTTAGTTATGGAGCGTATTCTTGTCCAACCACTTTTTGAAAATCCTTGGATTCTGGCAGAAAATGATCTGCCTTTTGCTTGTTTTGGTCTTGGAGCGTTTGGGAAGTTCTGGATGGCGAGAGGGGTGGGGACAATTTTTGACATTTGGGACCTCTACAGATGAGATTGGAAAACAGTGTTACAGTTGTTCCCTAAACTGTCAGGTCTCAGACAACAAGCAGTGCATTTGGCCGCAATATGCGACGCGGTGCCGGCTCAATGGATCGGTACATTACGAGTGGGGAAAGTGTTGCACAAGGACACTTGGTACAGAAAGTCCAACGAAGAAGAGCTGATTTGCCTGTGGAAAATTGAGAATGTCCTGCAATCAGGGGAAGTGTGGACTTCGGTTTGGAATTGCAAGGACCACAGCAATCCCTGGGCCAACCATTGGTCCTTGAGGAACAACAAACGCCTCTTTCTCCACTGTCGCAACTCTTCTCAGTGTGTGTGTTGGAGTACCATGATTGTGTTCGGCCGTTTGCAGCTTCAGTTCCAGCCTGCGAACTGTCAGTGGATTCGCACGATTGGGCGTGGAAACATCCCCTCAAACCCGCGAAGAAGGTGTGACTTTATGATTATTCTACGAGATTGGGATATGAACTAGCTCGGCTAGATCTAGATATCGGGTGGTAGGTGGTCAGATGCTGGATTGCTTATAATTGGGTGGGAAATACAACAGAACGTCTGGCTTCGGCGCCGCCGCGCTTTTGTAAATTGTTGCTGGATCTGTCGATAATTAAACAAGCCAGTTTACTGTGGCTCATCATGCATCAAGCATTGCCAACGACCAATTGGTGTGCTAAAAAAACGACCAAAGTTATGCCCTTGTGTGTCATATATCCAGAAACTAGAATCGAAGATTTGTAATATATGTTGCTTCACTTTGAGTTGTCTAGAACATTTTGGGAATGGTGGCGGGGGGGAGTCCCCGTGATCCCACAAAACTCTTCAAGATGGACTGATGATTTTGTCCTTTTGGGAAGTGCGTCTCACAGACAATCATCTCTTGCAGCTTTAGGCTATACTGAAGAATCATTGAGGAGAGCGATCCTCTGGACGTTGTGGACCCTCAGAAGCTCGGCAGTTAGAAGAAGGGAACATCTTACCCCTCCTATGATTAGAGCGGAAGATCAATCAAGTCATTGCTACGGATTGGACACATAAAGTTGTGAGCAAAGGGTATAGAGCCAAAGCGATGAATAAGGTTTTTTTTTTTTTTTTTTTTTTTGAAAACAAGGCTGTAATCTATTCGTGGGGAGCAGCACGTGCCGGGAACCGGGCCCAGCGTCCCATATAGAAATGTACATAGAAGTATAAAAGTTTGAGAAACCGAGGCCATGACAACAATTTAGGCAAAGTTCAGAAACGACTCAGAACCCCCCCAATCAATCCTTTTTACCTCACTCTGGCAAGCCTTACTGAAGCAGAGCCACCATCTCCGATGTTATTGTACCCTAACTCCATCCTACGAGTTAGCCCCTCACTAGTAGGATGCTTAATATCCAACCGTCAACTCCTCTCACCTTTTCTTGAAAAATTAAGAAGACCTCCCCCTGCCAGCATTGATTGCCCCGGAAACCAGGGGATTAACTGAGCAGGGACGATCCTAATAGTAGGTAAAATTGAAAAATATGAAAACATGCAACCTCTAAAACAATCAACCTAAAAAATCCTGCTTCCATCATCGAAAGGAAAAACCTCAATGGAGTTAACAGCATGTGGTCGGTACCCGCCAAGATACTTGGCGCCAATCGCATTCACCCCACTCAAGTTATGTTCACATTGGACACAATTCTCAGGTTTGGTGAACATTACTGTAGGAGTTCATGAAACACCTGAGCTCATTTTTTCGTCATTTTTTTTGTGAAGCTATGGTGAAATACAGTATGAATTCGGTAAATTACAGTGTGTAATATAGTTCGAAATAATGTTGTTTTAGATGATGCTCTAATGAATATTGTACATGTGATAATCACTGCCCGGATGCTTGTACTCAGTACAGTCCAGCAGGACGGGATTATGGGTTATAGGTTGTCTACGTATTGGTTTAAAGGGTTGGGTTTTGTTTCGTTTCTGCAGCCTGGACCTGCACCCGACTGGAGTGGGGCTGTGAAAGTTTGTGAGGAACGTCCGTCATGTACTTAGTACAGTCCAGCAGGATGGGGTTATAGGTTGTGTCTACTTTTGCTTCAGTATTGGTTTGAAGGGTTGGGTTTGGTTCTGTTTCTGCAGCCTGGACTTCAAGTTGCACCCGCCCGGAGTAGCTGGGCGTTGGCCTGGGGTTGTGAAAATCTGTAAGGGGTGTCGGGCCCGCTTCTCGGTAATTTGATATAAAAAAGCAAGAAAAAAAAAAAAACTTTGCAGCATACTATAGAAATAAAAAAATAAAAAATAAAACAACAACAACAACAATAACTCTGCAGCACAGGCCGCAGGGGAGACTGGATCAAATCAGAGTCCGTGAACTCTGTGATAACTTGAAGGAGGGGAATTGGTCTTGCACATTGTGGGCAGGCGGGGGCCAAGTCCCACTTACCCAAATGATCTATTTTTTACCGCAGATTCGGAAGATCAACGGTCAGAAATCAAGGATCAGCGTAAGTGGGACATGTGTCCGGGACTCCAATCCGAGCCCTGCACTTAGACCCTCAAACCATGATCTTGGCGTGGTTCCAAGCACATGGATTATAGCTCCACGACCGGCTATGATCTGCTGCCATCAGTGCTGAAGTGGTTGCATTCCCGGCGGGATCAGTACGAAGGATTTATTCCAATTAACCGATGCATAGAGATATGGCAAAATTATTATGTCGTACCCTGCAAAGTTTGAAACGCCACATCAGTGGGCGGCATGACCGCCACTTCGTCGTCGGCAAAAGCCTCCAATTTAAATCGTTGTCCTGAAGGCAACAATAATCCCGATATATGTTCTTGGTTCTGGTAAGTGTATGCAACACTTCTACGTATAAAATATACAGATAAGGCACCAACGGGCACCCTTGCCTAATAGAGCGCGTCAACTGAATCGGCGGGGAGAGGTAACTTTCCATTAATACTCAAATGAGATGTGCTATTGTTACACATAGCTGCCACCCCTGCTTTAAACCTTGGCCCAAACCCAAACGTGGTAAGAGTGACCTACAAAAACTCTCATCCAACCCGATCATAAACCTTCTCCAAATCCAACAATATGATCATATACTACCCTTCCCCCGAAAGCACGAATTCCACGATCTTTTCCACCATCATCACATTATGTAGAATCTGTCTTCCACTCGAAAACCCAGTCTGGGATGTATGGATAATATGGGGGAGCACTGTCTGCAATCTAAAAGCCAAAATTTTGGCAATTTTTTTTAATAATGATGGCATGAGGGTACTTGGTCTATAATTGCGCACGTCTGCTGCATCCGTTTTTTTTCTACAGAAGCGAAATAACGTCCGTGATCATGTCCAACGGGGGAGAAGCCCCGTCCCATACAGACTAAAACATTGTAAGCAGCAACGACGCCAATTGCAATGCATATTTTCGAAAAAAATACCTCGGCATTCCATCCACTCCGGGGACTTTATGCCTTGGTGAGGCACGATAAGCACGCAAGACCTCTGAGAGGGTCATATCTGCCTCCAAAAGTTGCAGATGAGAGAGAGGGTGTCAGGACTGTCCGCAGTTTGGTCCACACAGTATGATGAAAATTTGTCAACAATTGGTTTTCCGTATACTGTGCTTGCGAGACCCGCAACTCTTCATAAAACGACGACATATTGTTTATTATACCCACTGTGCTCTCTGCGACCGGTGCTACAGGATCTGTAGGGTGTGCCACGACTCTGATCGGTGTCGGTGTTAGTTTTAGGCGGTGCCCTCGAAGGAAAGCTGCAGCCATTCTGTCACCTTTGGTCATCCATAATACTTTGTTTTCGTTGGCCGCAACCCTGAGTGTCGGCAACACCTTTAGGGCTCAACGTTGACGCACAGAGTCTAGTCGTATCATGAGTGTGATTTCGTCCAAAGAGGACGCCAATGTCAATCGTGCCAACTGTTCATTCAAATCAGCCAAGGCCGACCATCAATTTGCCCTCAAGAATTTTTTAAACACGAGACCCATGCTCTTAACAGTCCTCAGCCCCCGCCCAAAAACCACGCGGTCGTAGACAGGCACAATGGTCTAGACAAAACCCAATCAGTCAAAATATTGTGCATATATTGGGTCATATACCCTGAGTCAAGGACCCATTATGAAAGGGTACTTTTATTCATGCCCGCTCTAACAACGGGGTGTTCATAGCACTCCACAAAGAGGGGCAGGTGATCTGATCCTCCATACAGGATAATACTACATTTAGCCAACAACAGTTGAAGCAAGTCTAACAGAAAAAAATAGATCTATTCTACTACGTGGAAGGTATTGCTGGTACCCAGTCGCCGAAGCAAAGTAAGTATAGGCTCTGAGACAAGGATGAAAGCTACCGAGGAAATATAGAAATGAGGACCCCGCTGATGAACAATCGTTGCGCCTCCTACGAGTATGGAGGAAGCTTCCCCCTCCTGATTGCCCAACACCAAATAGGTCGGAGGAAATCTTCAGACAACCCTTGTTTGGTAATAGACTGATCACGGAGTCTCTCGGTCGCATGAGATGTAGTTCAGACTCTCCATGGAAAGGTTGGGTGAAACACGGGGTCAGGAGGGTGAGGGACCTTTGAGACTCAAGTACAAGAAACTGGAAAAGTGCAAAAAGAATGCGTTCATGGTTGCGATATTGTCATTTCACTGAGGACGCACTTAACGATCTCATTGACATTTTCCCCCTCCACTGGTACATTACCCTCCGGAAGGGCCCTCGTTTGGTAGAAGGAGACTGGGTGGATTTCCCCAATTGTGGAAATCAAGTAGGGCGGGTTCACTTGGTAGACCAAACGCAAGTGCTGATTGAAGTCTTCTCCATTCAAAAGGAGGATCAACTACGAGGGAGCAAACAACCCTTTATCTGGAAGGAAAAAAAAGAAGTATATCTCGTCAGAATTATTCACGAATGTAGAGGATGGAGAGCCTATCGACACATGATCCTGATTGAGGACCTCCCCTTCGACCTCGAGGAGAGGCACTGGTCCTGGAATGATCCGAGAAGCTCTGGAAATTCAAGCAGGGGGGGAAGGGCAAGGTCATTAACACTTGCTGGCTTAAAATCTAAGTCAGTATACCGAATGCTCAGACCTAAACGCAGGCTGTGAGATAATGTAGAAGATAGATGGTATCGCCATCTCAATGTGGATCGGGGCTTGCTAAAACCCATAAGGTGGTTTGCGGATTATGGAAAGAGGCCGGCAAAGATCTCCGCCTTACAATGGAAGATTGCACACCGGTGCCTACCAACTAACGATTGGCTAACAAATCACTCCCATTTGGAACAGCAGGGGCAAGCACTGCCTTGGTGTCACAGATGTCTCCAGGGCTACCACGGTAAAAAATGTTCCAAGACGATAGAGCACATCTTCCTTCAGTGTCCCGCGGATGTCCTACTGTGGAGGTGGTGGGACAGGATTTTGCGACACATGGTACCGGGCTCGACTTGGCCATGGGAATGGAGGGCCATACTTCTGGGACACTATCCCCAGATTCAAGGGCATACATTCAAAGAGAATATGTTCTGCCTGGGAAGGCGGGCTGTCCTATGGGTTATATGGTGGAGAAGATGCGTCCTGGAAATAGAGGGAGCACAGGTAGAAGAGGGGGAAGTCACGGAGCAACTAAGACTTTTGGTTCAATACGAGATTACGGCCCAGTGGGGTGCGGTTAAGGAAAAACTAAGTCAGCTGCACACCCAAGGGGATATTGACAGGGTTATCTCGCAGTTCTGTGAGGATTGGTTGGGCTGGAGGAGGGAAGGATGGGTTGCAAGGGTAACTTGGGCAGACGATGGACAGGCTCATCATCAGATGGAGAAAGGACTGCAGAGGGGACAGCACACAGGAATAACAAGGGATTATCAGCTTCACTTTCGCGAATGGACAAAGATTGATCCCAACAACCTGTTGCGGCCTGCTCAGGACTTCGTAGACCCTTTCCTCCCTCACCCTTTGTCTCTGGTGGTACCGTTCCCAAGAACCTGAGCAGCGCACTGGAGGCCGTCTTGTTTATTCCCCTTTCCTCGTTTCATTGTGATGACGTATGGAACGCCAGACCTGGTCTCCAGCAGGGATTGCTTTTCCTACTATTTTTCATTGAGCCAGGGACGCTGGACTCAGTTTCCAGCAGAAGAGAGGTATTCCATTTTATGACATTGATCTGAACTCTCATCACACGATTCTCAGTATACAATAGACACCACGGGGGAAGTATGGGGTAGGCAGGGGCTGGGTGAAGGAGGGAAACTCCACTGGTGCCCCCCAGTAGCCCTCCACCCTTTACCCGACCAGGCCACAGGCTAGGAAGGAGGTTAAAGTTTCGATATGGGACGCTGGACCCTTTTTCCAGCACAGTGGTGTCCTTTTCAAATGGAAAGATTTGTAAAGATGTATTCTTCAAGGGACGCTGGACCCGGTTTCCAGCAGGCGATGCTCCCCACCAATAGATGGAGCAGTTTCCCAAAAAAAAAAAAAAAAA
>BFEA01000120.1:668859-685783 GCA_003427395.1 Chara braunii
TTTTTTTTTTTTTTTTTTTTTTCAAAGGCTGATTCTTTAAAAGCCCAACCCAGACGCTCATAAGGTTGAGATCCAACTGGCAAAGAAGATTGGAACAAGCGTCTGAATCTGGACGTGTTTGTGGAGCGGTGCAAAAGATTGTGATTAAACTGCTTTTCTGCATCTCTGTGTGGAACACGTCCAGATTCAGACACTATTCCAATCCTCTTTGCCTGTGGGATCTGGCCTTAACTCGACCTAAAGGCTTCCACGAGCCGACTTCTGTTTTTCCTTTTCTTTCGGCCGGCTTTTCTCGGGTTTCTTATCAGCTACGGGCTCTCCCCCTTCGCGGCCTTTTGAATATCGACAAACATACAATGGGAAAAGTTGAGTAGCACAAAAAAAAAAAAAAAAAAAGTTGAGTAGCGAGAGGATGAGATAGATGATGAAAATATATACAAAGAAGAGTGAAGGCTACAACAGAGATAGGTGTTAAGGAGGTTAAGGAGATTAAGGGTGCTCAGGAGGTCAGATAGGACAGGGCTCCTGGCGTAAATGTAAGACAGTGTTTCTGAGTCGGGACTCGGGGTAGTAGGCAGCGGCAGCGTGACGTTTCGGTTCGGGTATATACTTATGTGTCAGTTACTGGGGAAGTCTGCGTGTGGGAGTTTATGGGCAGGGCTTGGGAGGGTCTAGAAAGTTCGGGGGAAGTCTGCACGTGGGAGTTTATGGGACCTGGCTTCTCGGTCCCTGGTTAGGTCCACGGGAGGACCGATGCTTACCTGTTGTAGGGAGCAAGGAGGAGACAGCGTAGAAGCTGAGTCGTCGTAGACTCGGGGGGTCGCTTAAACCCTGTGTTTGGGTTCGAAGAAGTAGGATTAGGCTATCTTATAGATGGGATGGGAATGTTAGGCTATCTTAGGTGGGATGGGGCTATTAGGCTATCTTAGATGGGATGGGAATGTTAGGCTATCTTAGATGGGATGGGGCTATTAGGCTACCTTAGATGGGATGGGGCTATTAGGCTATCTTAGATAGGACAGGGCTATTAGGCTATCTTAGATAGGATGGGGCTATTAGGCTTATCTTAGATGGGATGGGGCTATTAGGCTATCTTAGATGGGATGGGGCTATATCTTAGATGGGATGGGGCTATGTAGGTAGGAATATTGAGTACTTTCCTCTGCTCTCTTCCTCTTTTGCTTTGCCTTCCTTTGTCAGTTTCTTGTTTTTATATCTTTGAATCACTCCCCTTCTCCCTTCCCCATCTGTCTCTTTCCCCCGCCGTCTTCTATTGGCAGGAAAAAAAGTAACAGTGGCTCCTCCTTAGGCCAACTACATTTTTCTAGTAGTTCCTTGTCTCTTTTTCATGAATTTTCTGTTGAAGTTGTCTGAGCGTACTCGTTATGGGACGCTGGGCCCGGTTCCCAGTTTGTGCCGATTTGTGAGGATATGGTTGTATCTATGGGACGCTGGACCCGGTTTCCAGCAGGTGCTGCTCCCCACCAATAGATGGAGCTTTTTTCTAAAAAAAAAAAAAAAAAAAAAAAANAAAGGTGGCTCCTCCTATCGGGTCCATGTTGAGTCCCATAAAAAGCGAAACTGGGTAATGCTCCCAGTAATGGCCTTTTGTGGGAAGTGGCCGCCCCCCCGTCTCGTAGTAATGGCCTTTTGTGGGGTAAAGCTTCTTTCAACGAGTAATGAATTTGTTCCTCCAAAAAGAAAAAGAAAAAAAGAAGAAGACGAAGAAGAAGAAGAAGAAGAAGAAGAAGAAGATGAAGAAGAAGAAGAGTGAGAGAAGAATATAGATTAGTTTTTCTTAGAAAGAAAGGGGAAAAAAAGTCGAATTGTTGATGCGCGTATTCAGCGAGCAGATCGCGTCATCCGACAACGCACAGAGCAGTCGCCAGATGTGTCACCCTTCCACATGCATCAGATTTCCCGAATGGTGTTTTCGCCATTTCCCAACGTCTTGCCCTTCACGTCCAGTCCGGTATTCCCCTGAACGCATCGCACGCTGATCATGAATGTATACAACCTGTGTTTTCGATTTCATACAGTCATGGTGAGTGCCCATTATCTCTGGTACAAGACAGTACGCACATCAACCCTCTGGATGCTTCGCTGCACCACAGCAGGCCAAATGGCCTTTTCCACCTTTCTCCTCGCTTTTCCCACTCTTTTCCTGCTTCCTTTCCCGCCTCCTTTCTCCTTGCTTTTCCCGCTCTTTTCGCACCTGGATGCTTCGCTGCACCACATCCGGCGAAGTGGCCTTTTCCACCTTTTCCACCTTTCTCCTCACTTTTCCCGCCTGGATGCCTCATTGCACCACAGCAGCTGAAGTGGCCTTTCCCACCTTTTCCACCTTTCTCCTCGCTTTGCCCCCTCTTTTCCAGCCTCTCTTTTCCTGCCTCCTTTCTCCTCGCTTTTCCCGCTCTTTTCCTGCTCTTTTCCCCCGTCTCCTTTCTGCTCGCTTTTCCCATGCTTTTCCCGCGACTACGAATGGCAGATCCTACTTAGCCTATCTAGAATGCCGCTGGTGACGTCAACAGCTCCCCGATGTACGAGCAGATCTTGGCCAGCGCCGTTCGTCTCAAGCACCAGGTATGTCTCACGCATCACTCACAACCTCGATCCCCCACACAGATGCCACGTGCACCCAAGGGCCACCATGCGCCCCATCCAGCATCTCGCAGGCCAGCTCGGCTATGGCTGCCTGTGTGTGCCCTGCTCGCCCGTGAGCGCGTGGGCGCTAGCCTGCCGATAGCGCAGCAGCGCTTGCGCAGCAAGTAGCAAGTGCCCGAATGTCTCATGCGGAGGCAGGCAATTTCTTTTATCGAAGTGGCCTGCCTGCTGCGTACTGCCTGGCTGCGCTGGGCCCCTGCCCAGAAGCTTCCGGTAGGCCCCAAGTGGCTGAGACCCCGACCCAGGGAATCACACACAAGGCCTGGGGTGGTTACCCGTGTCCAACTGCCAGCGGCCTGTGTTCAGTCCATGCACCGTGTCCGGCCCAGGGCCCGCCTCAGATTCATTTGGAAAAAGGCAGGCAGGGCCTGGGCTCACTCAACCAACTGGCGCCGCGCAACTGCCTGAATTTCCCAGCTGCGTTCAACCCAGCAAAAGTAGGCCTCTCGTGCCTTGTCCGGCCCGCCTTCACTTAGGGCGGCCGTTCGGGCTGAAACAGGGCCCAGTAGGGCTTACCGAGTCCTTGAGCCTTGCATTCCCTCCTCCATACTTCGAGAGTCCTCTGAGAAGTTCAATCATTCAATCTGGCGCTTTCCTTTCTGCAGCAACTTCTCATACTGAGCGACAACCTGTGGAGCGGTCTGCATCAGTTCCTCCCATGTAAACCATCTGTCCTCCTTTGCATCAATGTGACGTCTGAACTGAATGCGACACTGCAGCTTTGGCTTAGGAGGCAGCCCCTGCCTGTTGGTTTTGGAACCGGCATTTCTCTGTGATCCACGATGTTGTCGATGTCGACCTCTCCCCATCCATGGTTGGGGGCAGCATTGAGCGACGAGAGGGAAACTGATCAGTTTCCTCGAAAGGTGCGAGCTTGGAGGCGTGAAAGACAGGGTAGGTGTGAAGGTGACCAGGGATCCGAATTACATACGATGGCCCGTCCGGATCATTCTCGACAACATCTAGAACCTCCCATGGCCCGAAGTACTGTGGCATGAGCTTTCGGGAGATCCCATGCTCCTGCCCCAGCTCAGAGGCTTTGACCCAGACTCTGTCCCCTACCTGGAATGTAGATGGGCGGCGGAGCTTGTTCTCAGATTCTATCATTGCCGCCTGTGCTCTATGCATCTGTTCCACAGCTTGCTGCATCAGGCGTTCATATCGATAGGCGAATTCTAAGGTGCCTGGTGCAGCAGCCGGCTGGTTCTCAGGTAGTAGAAAGTCTAGGGGCAGTCTAGGCTTAAAGGTCAGTAGCAGACTGTTAGGGCTCACCCCTGTTGTGTACAGACCGGTGATGGGACCAAGTTTCTCATCCCAGTCCACCTGGTTAGGCTTGATATAGTGCCTCAGCAAGTGTTGTACAACACGGTTCAGCTGCTCTGTTTGCCCGTTTGCCTCTGGGTGGTTCCCCGAGGTCATCTGCAGTTGTGTCCCCTGTTCTGCAGTTGCCGCTTTCCACAATTCACTCGTGAATCGCACATCCCAGTCACTAACTATAGACTTTGGCAATCCAAAATCCCTGACCCAGTGTTCTTTGAACAGCTTAATTACGTACTCGGTCTTGGCTGCCTCGGGCATTGCGACTAACCTAGCATACTTACAAACCTATCCACAATGACAAAGACATATCGCATACCGCTCTTGCTGGTGACTAGCGTGTGCATGAAATCCATGGACAGGCTCTCACCGGGCCTTTCTGAAATCGGAAGGGGCTCGAGGAGCCCAACAGGGGCCTGTGTACGGGGCTTATCTCTCTGGCACACCTGACAAGTCTCCAGGTACAGCTTCGCATCTTTCATCATTGTGGGCCACCAGAACTGCTGCAGCAAGTTTGCTGCAGTCTTCTTATAACCAAAATGTCATGTGCCAACATGATATTCACCTAAAAATAAACTACGCAAAGACTCCCGGTTAGGCACACACAAATGTTCACAGCAGGCCATCGACCAACACAAACTCGCCAGAAGTCACTTTATCCTATGCCGTCAGCCTGTGTATGATTTCAGCCATAAACGGATCCTCGCGATAGGCTTCCACCAAGGATCAAGTAACATCGTCCGCAAGCTCAAACTCAGTGATCAGCGCACCAAGGAAGTCTGGCCTATCAAGTAACATCGTCCGCAAGCTCAAACTCAGTGATCAGCGCACCAAGGAAGTCTGGCCTACACAACAACGCATCAGCAACCTTGTTGTACTCTCCTTTGATGTACTGGGGTTCGAAGTCATATTGGTCTATGACTTCAATCCAACGTTTCAGCGCATCGAAGAGTACTGCCTGGGTTCTAATCCACTTCAGGGTCTGATGATCAGTCCTGACGTAGAAGAACCTCCCAAGTAGACAGTGCCTCCAGTGGGTTAGCGCTTTGTAGATCGCATAGAGCTCCTTCTCATAGGTTGACTTAGCCAATATCTCCTGCTGCGCAAGCACGACACCAATGCCATATTGGCTGGCATCCGTGGTTACTACAAATGGCTTGTCAGGATCAGGAAGTTTCAAGACCTCATGGTGTGTTAAGGAGTGCTTCGGATGTCTGAAAGCAGCCTCACACTTGTCTATCCACTCCCACGGGGTGTCAAGGCGGGTAAGGTCCGTCAAAGCTGCAGCCACTATGCTATAGTTCTTTACAAAATTGCGGTAGTAGCCGGTCATCCCTAAGAAGGACCTCATCTCAGCCACAGACTGAGGACGCGGCCAGTAACGAATGCTGGCCACCTTCGCGTCAACGGGCTTCAATCCCTCCGCGGAAATCGCATGACCCAGATACAAGATCCGGGTGCGGCTAAACTCACACTTCTCCCGCTTAATCTTGAACTGGTGTTGCTGAAGGAGACTAAGGACTTTGTCTAGATGGGCTACATGCTCCTCGACAGTTCTACTAAAGATAAGTATGTCATCGAGGTACACGATGAGAAACTTGTCCAAGTAATCCTGAAAAATCCGGTTCATAGCATGTTGAAAGGTGCCAGAAAAGGCATCACCACAAACTCGTACAGACCGTACCTGGTATGAAATGCGATTTTGTGTTGATCCACGGGCCGGATTGCAATCTAATAACCCGGACTTCAGATCTATCTTACTGAAGTACTGGCTCCCTTGCACTCGATCCAATAAGTCATTGATGCGCGGTAGGGGCTCTGCGTTTTTTACAGTGATGGCATTGAGGCCCGTATAATCAATGCACATCCTCAAAGGTTCCCCCCTTCTTCGGTACGAATAGGACAGGGGAAACACTAGGCCGGATCCAACCCTTCTCTATGAGTTCCTTGAGTTGCCGACAAAGCTCATCGAGTTCCATTGGAGACATCCGATAGATCCTACCCTTCAAAATACTAGACCCTGGGATAGTCTCTACCGCATGGAGGACCTCCTTCTCAACAACCCCTTTTGGCTCTTCAAATAAATCAGGGTACTTAGCGACCACTACCTCTATCTCTGAAGGCATTTCCACCAGCTCGCCCTCTATAGAGACATAAACTAAGTACATACCCTCCTCCGGATTTTGCTTATAGTAATTATAGAACGCGGCCACACATGCATCCGTAGGACTCAATCAGACTACTAGCTTTATACTTACGTAATTTGGCGGTCCTCCGTCCGGGCAAAGTGTGCTTGACCACTTTTCGGTCTCAATCAAACTGGGCTATGCAACCGAAAAATAGTACATAGTTAGCAAGATATCCATAGGGAGATCATCGCTAACTAGGAACGAGACTCTCTCACCCTCCGCAAAAACATAAACTAAGTACATACCCTCCAAATTTTGCTTATAGTAATTATAGAACGCGGCAACACACATGCATCCGTAGGACTCAATCAGACTACTAGCTTTATACTTACGTAATTTGGCGATCCTCCCTCCGGCCAAAGTGTGCTTGACCACTTTTCGATCCCAATCAAACTCGGGCTATGCAACCGAAAGATAGTATATAGCTAGCAAGATACCCGATAGGGAGATCATCGCTGACTAGGAACGAGACTCGATGTCTCGGTTCCCCTCCCTCGTACGGGAAACAACATTCAACGTCTTTAAGGTAGTTAGTGACTACCATGCGCTGTTTGTTGGCACAGGTCGACTCCACCGGTCGACTCAGGCGCTCCACTTGCCCCTGTAAGCGCAGTCGTTCAACGCACGCTCGACTGATAAAGTTCCTCGTCGAGGAAGTATCATAGTGGGCCCTGGCCTTGCAGCCGCCTATATCTACCTCGCCAACGAACAACTCACCCTTAGGAGCTTTTGCCATGGTCGTCCAAAAAGCTAGCGGGTCTGATCTAGACCACTCCTCTAGCTCCTCTAAGGACTCGAACACATTCATCGAACAGAGGATCGATCGGTCCGAATGTGTTTGTGGGACGACAACGGAGTCAATAGCTTGGGCCAGCTCTCGAGATGGTGAGGGTGTGTCCACCACCTCGACCCTAGCAGGAACAGCTACAATTCCTACTAGCCCGACGTGTTTTCCGAAGCAGTGCCAGAACTACTAGCTACATTGCTACCTTGGAAGCAGAGGAGACCGACGCCTGCCCCATCGTAGGCGGGATCTTTTCCGCCACTTGCTTGTTGCGGCACTTGAATTGATTATGGCCATATTGGCCATAACGAATACAAGCTGACTAGGAGTAACAATCTCTCCACACGTCCTCAGTAAGGCCCGCTTTCTCCCATGGAGGAGCATTGGGGTTCACTTGACTCCTAGACCGGGAACCTCCACGGTATCTACCAGTCGCCTTACCTTTCTGCACAAAGGCAGCGATCGCTCCACCCCCTTCTCCGCTGCCCCACTCTGACCGTACTCCCTCCTAGATGTCGTCGTCTAACTCTATAGTAAGACCATCGTTATCGACGAACATAATACGCCCCTTGGCCAGTTAGGAGGCAATGCCTTCTTCCTACCGTCCATAGTGGGTTCGTGCCCATGCTCGATCTTTGCCTCTAGATCTAGGGCCTTCTTTCTAAATGAAGGGACATTGTGGACTGTGATTATGGCCTCACCTACCAATTGATTCTTGAGCTCTATGGGAAGACGTCTCATGTAAGTGGTAAGTAAGACCTGGGGGTCATAACGCACTCCAGGTACACAAATCAGAAGTTCAACAACGTCTTTGGCATCCCTTACTGACCTGAACTTTCTTGAGCTCAGGGTCAGGGTGGCATCAGTGGCCTTTTGAGTCTCCTATGGATCATGCCACCTTTCCTCAACCAGCTTGAGGAAATTATCCAATTTTTGGGTGGCTGCCCAAGTGCAGAAGTCATGACGTATCCCTGGAGTTGTACATACCCATTTAACCACCTTGTTGCACTCCCCTCCAGATAGGAGGCAGCCATAAGCACTTCCTCGTGAGGCAAGGTCAACTTGCACTTCGCATAGATTGGCACTGACCTCAACCATGTGTCGAGGTCCTCACCCCTCGCATCCCCTGAGAAGGGTTTAGGTGATGCAATGGAAGTCTTGGGAACCCACTCTCCTTGTCCCGGTGTCTGCACTACTCCAAGTTGTGGACCCTGGGGTGCAGGTTGCTGCACGAGCTGTTGTTGGGGCTGTGTACCTTGTGGTTGTGTTGGCTACAGCAGTCTGCAACGGAGGTTGAGAGAACAATGTATGTACAGGAACCTTTTTTGTTGTTAACCAGCCCATCAAAGGCATACCCAGTAGGGAAGCGACCTACACCGAAGCTGGAGAGATTGCAAATGGGGCTACTCCAATCACCGATGGGACAAAAGGAGGAGGTTGTACCACGGGCCCGGCACCAGGCCCTGATGGTGATGGTGCGGCCTGAACTCGCCCGACCAGCACGGCCAGGCTCCGCTGGATGTCCTGCAAGAGTGACATGTGGTAATCCTGCATCTCCACTACATCTAACAGGGCGGTCCTCACGGTCCTCACATCGTCATCCATATTAGTCAGCTCCATCTCCTCTAACTCTCTAATGTCCGCTTGTCTCCGCTGCATCCTAGACCTTCTTCTAATCATCCTTTCCTTATCTGCATATATCTTATCTGACGCCTTCTGTAGTTGTGCCTCTTGAGCACTTGCTCTCTGTATGGTGACCTCCTCGGGAGTTAACACTAACTGGTGGCTTGCCATAACGCCAGCGGACTGACTCAGGGTATGTGTGACCGTCGCCCCAACAGTTCATGAACTACTGGCCTGGGAACTTTGCTGCGCAGCGGTTGCCATGGCTGCTGAAGTAGCTGCCTCACTTGCGAAGGCTCTGCTTGCCTCTGCGTCCCTAGCCCTCCGCTGCTGCTGCTGCCTTTCCCTAAGCTGGCGGAACAGAAACCGGCCACCCTCTAGTCCTAACGCTAAGTGGACCAATGGGCATCTTGATGATCACAGGATCCGATTGTCCGAGTCAGGGTTCTCCCTATCGCTCGTTCCCCCTGTCGCTCATAAGCTACATAATTGTGTAGTATCTGCACTAGGACACTCTCGGTTGTCTACCGCAGCGTAATGCTCGGACCGATTTAAAATAAATAAAAATAATTAATCGGTGGCAATGTCAGAGTGTACACAGTTGGGTCCAATAGGTAAGTCCAGATTCGTACAAACGAAATTATCTTACTTGACTAGTCCGCAAACAGAAAGAGAATGAGCAGAAACAGGTAGTTCTACCTATGTTGTCTGTCATATGTTAATGGTTGTACATCTAACTAATCAAAATAAACATAGAATCATTTGGATGGTTGTTGCCAGAGTGGAATTGTTCCCGAACTTATCACCTGAATTCTACCCCTCCCTCAGTTCTTCTTCATTGTCGCTTGACGTCAACATCCCTGAGCAATCCAGGTGGCGTGTGTGTCTAAAGGTGTGAACACGGCCCACTCCTGTGCCCCGAGTCAACGCTGAGCTGGCCAGCCCTGCACCATATTTACCCTCGCGTGCAGCGAGCCTTACACCGACCGATTGGCTGATCAAGAGGCAGTTTAAGGACGGCCCCAGAAGTCCTCAAGAATTATTTAACATCGCAAACAGGACGACGATTACAGCCAATGGAAGGTAACCCGCCAGTACTTATTTATAGACGGCCGGTGCTCGTCTCCCTTGTAGGGCTGGCCTGCCCCTCATAACCCATCTACAGCGCAGCAGGCAGACAAAGGACAAAGCAGCAAAGCATGCGTGCTCTGCTCCTGGTGGGTTGGCATGGTGACCGTGACCCAGTGCTTCGTCCAGGGCCCTTCAGATAGCTCCGCCCTCTCCTTCCAGAGGCTTCACGTAAACAATGCCGACTCTCAAGGTTGAGTGCACTCGACTCCTCACATGAGAGGACTCTCAAGATAGAACACACATCCTCACGGTAAGAAGTGTCGAAGAGGGCAGATAAGCTTAAGAGCAACATACCTCAAAATAGCTGTGCCCCCAACCACGGATATTTGCACCAGATGACCTGAAGTCGATTGTGATGACCAATCATTGCTTCGGCACAACCAGCATTACACCGCCGTTCCACCTCGGCATCAATCGCACATCAGATAGTTCTCATCACACTGTGAAACACCCAATATCACCTCGTAGCATTCCTGGTGATACCCCTCTCCGCCTGGGTCGCCTGCTTGCCTTCACCCTCCTCACTACATGGTCACTCACCCAGCTGACCGCGTGCATGTACCGCATAGGCAGAAGACAAGCGCCAGATTACCGCAACGTACCACTGCTCTGATACCAAAATGGAAGGAAAATGACCGATAGTGAATTCCAGAAACCAAGCAGAATCATACACATGAAACCAGATAGTCTTGACCTCAAACCAAAAGCAGAATTGCAACTCGAGTTCCACCAAATAAGAGCACAGCAAAAGCTCACAAGTGACAATGTTGGAATAGTCTCATCATCATCAACAATGAACCAATGTCGAAGTCCTATCTGGCGCTCAGCGCCCAGACTACGAATGGCAGATCCTATCTAGCCTATCTACAATGCCGCTGGTAACTTCAACAGCTCGCCGAAGTACGAGCACCAGGTATATCTCACGCACCACTCACAACCTCGATCCCCCACACAGATGCCACGTGCACCCAAGGACCACCACGCGCCCCATCCAGCATCTCGCAGGCCAGCTCGGCTCTGGATGCCTGCGTTTGCCCTGCTCGCCCGTGAGCGCGTGGGCGCTAGCCTGCCGATAGCGCAACAGCGCTTGCGCAGCAATTAACAAGTGCCCGAATGTCTCATGTGGAGGCAGGCACTTTCTTTTATCGAAGTGACCTGCCTGCTGCGTGCTGCCTGGCTGCGCTGGGCCCCTGCCCAGAAGCTTCCGGTAGGCCCCAAGTGGCTGAGACCCCGACCCAGGGAATCACACGCAGGCCTGGGGTGGTTACCCATGTCCAACTGCCAGCGGCCTGTGTTCAGTCCATGCCCCGTGTCTGGCCCAGGGCCTGCCTCAGATTCATTCGGAAAAAGGCAAGCAGGGCCTGGGCTCACTCAACCAACTGGCGCTGCGCAACCACCTGAATTTCCCAGCTGCATTCAACCCAATAAAAGTAGGCCTCTCGTGCCTTGTCAGGCCCGCCTTCACTTAGGGCGGCCGTTCGGGCTGAAACAGGGCCCAGTAGGGCTTACCGAGGCCTTGAGCCTCGCACATGCCTCGCAAGACGACATAGAGACTGCTACTGGAGCCTTCACAAAGGTTCTATATACCTATCCTACCATCTTACCCTCTCTCTTCTTAACAGTTACCTTCCTCCTCCTCCTTTGTCCTGCCTCGAAGAGAAATTTGCAATTTATTCACTACAGAGAGAACTGACCCTAACAAACAACAAGCAAGGGAAGTCCCATTTTTCGCAATTTTTTTTTTTTTTTTTTTTGCAATTTTAAAGGCTAGTTCTTTTAACCCCAACCAAATCAACTACCTGTCAACTCTGGACAGGAGGGCGTTTCAGGCCTTTTGGAAATTCTCGGTTCATGGCCACAGCAGATTCAATCAATAGTAATTCTACATTCGCAAGCAAAGAACATAACAAACTCTGTCCTCAGCCCAGGGACAAGGATTCTTTATAAAAAAAAAATAATAATAATAAAAAATCCAAACACGAAAAATCTTTCCAACAGCAATGAACTAGCGTCTTCACCCAAATAGAACGGCCAGCCAGTATTTGGGGCAAATTTCAGTCTAGATACGGCGATAATGACCGCGCATTTTATTGAAGGGAAGATGGGAGCACACATGCATGCTCGCACACACGTGGTCATCCCAAAGTCTCGTACAATTTCACACAGAACGCCCATTCAGTATTCTCTCTTATTGTAACAAAAAAAATGTTTCCCTCCTTCCGCATAGGACCTCCAGTTTCAAAGATGTTAAAAAAAAAAAAAAAAAAAGCAAAAAAAACAATGATCGTGTACAGATCGTACAAGACACAGCTTGTTTTTCGTAAGCAGCTTGTCCCCGGAAAACTAGGGAAAAAAAAAAGAATAACATACAATCGAATGACATTATGATATAGCAAAAAAGACAAAAAAAAAAAAAAAAGGTTCCACCGCTGGAAACAGACTCTCTTCTGTATAACCTGGCCACGCGGCCCAATTCCCCAAAAAACGACTCACTATAACTTGTCCGATGGTATCAAAAAAAAAAAAAAAAAAAAAAAAAAAACACGCACATTAAGGTTGAATTACTCAGACTGCTCAAACACTGACAAACAGCAAGCAACCCGAAGGCCGAGTGAAGCCAACCNNNNCCCCAACCAACCAAAAAAAAAAAAGAAAAAAAAAAAAAAGAAGAAGATGAAGAAGAAGAGAAGAAAAATCTGTAAGGAGATTATTATCATCCTCAGTCCTAATAAACTTCTAGTGAAGTTGAAACTTACGACTACGCGAGTTTTTGAAACTTAACCTTTTAACCTCTCCAAATTTCAGTTCTACCCTCCTCTACTGCCTACTACCTACTTATGCCCCTGGTTTATTATCCTCTTCTCTCTGTCTGCCTACAGTTTACCAGGCAAGTCTGTTTGACAATATATATATAATATAATATTATATATCGTATATATATAGTCAAAATATATATACAGTACAGTCAGGAATGGCACACCCACATGGGTCACATCATCATGTTGGGTTATTATTCCAGTGCCTCGAAAAAAAAAAAAAAAAAAAAAAAATCCTCTGACCAGACAATTGGATGGATATGAGAAAAGGCCTAAGAGACGACCATCCACCTCCTCTGTCATTTTACTATTTTAGAGCCACCTGTGAACTCGGACTTTCCGAAAGTCACCTGGCTATTATTGCAGTCAGATTCATCCACTGAAGCGCTAATGCAATGACGAGTTTGATTGCTCTCAGTCAAGTTGTCCATCTATCAATCCAAAAACACTTTTTTTTTTTTTTTTCCAGGGAGCAACAAAACGTGGGCGGCCAGATGGATGCCAAGTAGCAAGCCACTATGTCCTCGAACCAAATCCAAGTGACATCCTCGAATCTGATCCAAATGCAAATCCAAATCCATTGAATCCGACCCAAATCCAAGTCAAAATCGGAACTGCCTTGAGGTGAGGAGAAGTTTCTTAGAACATGCAGTCAACCAATCAACATGTCCGAATGTCTCTCTCTCTCTCTCTCTCTCTCTCTCTCTCTCTCTCTCTCTCTCTCTCTCTCTTCAAATGACAAAATAACCAGCAAAAAAACTTCAAACAAAGCTAACAAACTATTAATCACAAGAATGAAAATGGACACTTGGGGTTCCTAGAAAATAGCATGGGCTACGTACCTGTGCCCTACCAGTGTAGAGGTGCATACCCTGCCGACTGCAAAACGCGCGAGCAACGAAGATAGATGATACAGGCACCCTGCCGGTTGTGAAAGCCACAAGCGACGAAGACATACGATACAGGTAGAAGAGTCATTCCAGGTGGAGATCAGTGTACAGCCCGCCTTGTCAAACAGAGAGCAGAGAGGGGACAAAACGTCACAAAAAATTGGTATTCTTGGTTGAAGCTGCGCCTTGTTTGGAAGAGGGGGGTGGGGCATCCAGTCCATTCCGATCGCTCCCAAGCCATCCCTTCCAATCGCTCCAATTGCCTCCCACCTTTACAGAACTACTATGAATAGAACGCCGGCACTTAAAAAAAAAAGAAATGTCGGCACCGCCGCTGGTGCTCCCGAGATGAATAATGACGTATGGATGACGAGGCCATGAACAGAAAGACAATGACTTGGGCCGCACGACGGTGTGGTTTCCGTTCACACATGCATACCTTTACTTCGCTGCGGTCTGCACCTTGCATACGAGGAATGCGGACCTCTTTGATTAGTAAAAGTCGCCACCTTCCTTTTCCTTCTTCTCTATCTCTATACTATTAAAAACTGCAAAGGGCCCGACATGACGCTTCCCAGCCGGCCCAGGGAAATTTGGTGCCGCGCCGGCGGCGCCGCACTTGTTGTTGCTCAAAAGGGAAGAGTCCACTGGCGAAATCGGCAAACCCCTGCCGGGTTCCAAGCAGAGACTTGACTCACACAAAATAGCAGACAACGCGGGCAAAGTTCACAATATACCCTCGATGCGACAAAGCTATGTGAATGCATATCCTCCTCCGTCAATCACTCGACTACGCAACAAGTCTGATCAGCATGTGAATCGGTGTGATGATGTCCTTGCACTATGCCACACACATTAAGATGCACAGCTCCTCCTCCTACTACTACTACTACTACTGCTACTACTACTCCGCCTGCAGCCCATTGGCTGGGTGATTGGCGGTGCAAGACCTCTCTCATCAATGATAACAGAGGGGTATGATGTGCACACGTTATTCCACCATAGTATACAATTACAACCGGGTAGAATGACCCATCGTCCACCCGTCCGCGAAGTCTCTGCGAGTTGCTGAAGGTGCAACCGACCCCACGCCGTGCCCCCGACCATCAGCTGCAGCGGGGTGAGCAGCTCCCTTCGGCGCAACCCACCCCACCCCATGCCGTGTCGCCCGACCATCGGCTTCAGCGGGCTGAATAGCACCTCCACCGCCGCCGCCACCGCCTTCTCCTCCCGCATTGGCTGGCTATTGGCGACGCAAGACCTCTTGCATCAAAATGGTTACAGAACAACATGATGCACATGCACTATGCCACCACAATATACATTTGCAATGGGGTAGAGTGACCCATCGTCCACCCCTCAACGGATTTTCTGCAAATCGTTGAAACAGCGCCCCCCTTCGACGCAACCCACCCCCACCCCATGCCCCCAACCGTCTGCATACTGGCCATTACGGGTACTCAACCCCGCCCCCCGCCCCTCCCCACCCTTCTAAACTTGATAAAACATGCCTTGGAGGAAGAAGGATAATCAAACTTCACCACAGGATCACACAATTGCAATACTATATTGCTACTGCAATCTTTCAAATAGCAATATTTTCAGATAGAACCCTGTACCAAAGCCTTGTGGCGGACAGGTACAGACATCACACCTGATGATAAACTGATCGCCGGTTCAATCCTGTGCAATGCAATAACACAGGGTGCATGCCCCCTTTTAAAAAGAAGGGGATAGATAGATAGATAGATAGATAGATAGATAGATAGATAGATAGATAGATAGATGGATAGAATCCTGACAAGTCCATATTTCAGATAGAACCGTGTACCCCACAGCCTCATGGCTGAGAGGTACACACCTCCCACCTATTGATAAACAGATCACTGGTTCAAATCCTGTGCGATTCAATAGCATGCTAGGGACATTTCCCCTTTTCAAAAGAAGGGGATAGATAGATAGATAGATAGAATCATAGAACCCTGTCAAGTACATAATACCCCCACCTAGGGGGTACGCGTGCATGCATGGGGGCACCAACTTGCCGCATTCAATCCGGCAGCAACAAAAGTCGTCAGCCGCATGCGCACATGCTGTGGACGTGAGCAGCAGCAACCCATCAGTACGCGTGCATGCACGCGGGGCACCAAATTGCTGCGCTCAATTTGGCAGCAACAAAAGTGGTCGACCGCATGCGGACGTGAGCAGCAGGAACCCATAGGTACGCGTGCATGCATGCGGGGCACCAACTTGCCGCGCTCAATTGGACAGCAACAAAAGTGGTCGGCCGCATGCGCACATGCTGTGGACGTGAGCGGCAGCAACCCATCGGTACACGTGCATGCAGGGGGGGCGCCAACTTGCCGCGCTCAATCCGGCAGCAACAAAAGTGGTCGGCCGCATGCACACATGCTGTGGACGTGAGCGGCAGCAACCCATCGGGCAGCGGCTTTTGCGCAACGCCAGCACATGCTTCCGGAGGATCGATTGGATTGTTTATTATCGACTTGTCATGAATAGGACAGCATACCGAACATAGATTCATGACAGCATACCGAACATGGATGCTTGGTCGGATGGTTGTCATCATTCATGATGGCCATTCAACTGTGGGACCACCACAGCAGACAAAGAGATGCAGGGTTGCAACTTTGAGAGCTGCAAGGAGTGAAAAGAGAGACGCACTACTCTGTCCATCGCACGCAACTGCAGACGGCTTGCAGATGGTTTGCAGAATGGTGATGCATGGTTAGGAAAAAGAAGTACATGGCATTGCATGCATGCTGCTGCTGCTCTCACTGCTTGGTGGGAGAAAAAAAGTCCTGCGCTTCTTTCTATATGATACATGAAACGTACATGTCCATTACATGGGGCATTGCATGCACGCATGCATGCTGCTGCTCTCACTGCTTGGTGGGAGAAACAGCCCTGCGCTTCTTTCTATATGATACATGATTCCTCCCATCTCTCTCTCACTGCCTGGTGGAGGACACATTCCTCCCTTCCTAAATGATAGTTCCTGCAAAATTGCAAATCCACCACCCTCCCGAAGAACCCCCCCCCGTCATTGCCACGCAGACGCGCTCGCGCCCCAACTGAGCACAGCCACTGCACATGAAGTTCGCAGAAACAATGCGGGTGAATAGTTGGTTAGGAGAGCTGCATTTCCGCAGCCCCTCCACTTGCGCGCGCGCGCGCGTGTGCGGGATATGGAGAGAAGGAGAAACTCTGTGCATCATCAACAAACCATAGATGCCTTGCGGAACGCTCGTGAATGGCACATTAGGCCAACTGCATTTTCTTCATGGCAGAGTAATTTTCCTCCTCCACTACTCGAGCGCGCGTACGGGAGATAGTGAAGGAGACACCGTGCACATCGTCAAACCATAAATGCCATGCAGAATGGTTGCGACTGGCATACATTAGGACAGCTGCATCTCTCTCTTTATGGCACAGTGATTCCTCCTCCTCTGTCACTTCATGGTGGCGGAAGAAGATTCATGCACATGC
>BFEA01000120.1:703586-728121 GCA_003427395.1 Chara braunii
GGGGGGCAGCAATCTGGTTGCTTATTACCGGCAGGCAGAAAAACAGCAAAAGGGAGAACAAATAAAAAAAGAAAAATAGAAAAATAGAAAAAACACGTGTATTTCGAGACACGTGGCATTCAAGACAGTTGGCGCTAAAGACACGTGGCATTGAGGGGGACATGTGGCACTGAAGACACGTGGCACTCACCCACGGCCGGCGTACTCTCTCCCTCTCTTGCTGCGCGCATATCTAATCCCGACGACGTGTAGCGCCGTCCCGCCCGCCCGATTTCTATTTAATTTTTTTTTTTTTAAGAGAAAGGCATATTATTATTGCAACAAGAAAGGGGGAGGCAAAAAAAAAAAAAAAAAAAAAAAAGAAAAGAAAGGGGGAGGCCGGGAATCCCTGACAAGCAACCAACCCGGGAAATGTACTGGAAAACTTAGGTGCAGGCGTTGGGAGAATGCTCCAGTGAGTCGGTGACCTGACCTATGGATTTATGATCCTCCTACTTCGTTATGTTCACTATACATTAATTAATGAGAATGCACAATTAATTAATAAATGGTCTTTTTTAATTTTTAGTATATTATATTACTATTATTACTTTTTTAAAATTAACAATATTCCTTAAAAGTACGGATTAGCAATTATATATCTCGGCATATACATATGAAATCACACATGAATCGGAGCGCAAAGGCGGAAAAAAGCAAAACAAGGAAAGGAAAAGAAGGAAAGCCCCACCTGCAAGAAAAAAAAAAAGAAGAAGAAAGAAAAAAATATATATATATAGCCAAACAGAGCTGCGCGGTAAACCGTAGGCAGAGAGGGAGAAGAGGACAACATATCTATGTTGTCACAAAAATATCAGAGCGCAAAAGCGAAAAAAAGAAAAAAAGAAAGAAAAGACGAATTCATTTTTTTATCTTCTTCCTTATAACTCCCCCTGTTCAGAACCTCTTCCGTACAAGGCCGCCCACGTGGATATATTGTCACATACATATATACGTATGTATGTATATATATATAAAATATACTCCCTTCTTCATCATCATTCTGCTATCCCATGCGATGCGAACGCCAAGTACAGTCTTGACCCGAAATAGAACGCCCGGTGATTACAGCTGTGCATTTGGTGCAACAGTCAGTCTAGATACAGCGATTATCACCGGGTGTTCTATTCGGGTGAAGATGGCAGGAGAAGACAAGGGAAGCAAACTCCAAGAGTGGTGGAAGGGAGAATGGGAGAGAGGAGGTGTAGGAAGCCGAAGAAGCAGCAGAGGACGAAACTACTGAAAACCACAGACCGAGCAGGAGAATGTGAGAGAGAGAGCGAGAAAGGGAGAGAGAGGAGTGAAGGCGGAAGGTGGGCGGGCAAGGAGGCCATAACTTACCTCCTCCCTCTCTCCCCTCTCTCTCTCCCATTTCTCTCTCTCCCACAACGACAAGTCACTTCCTGTAGTCAGAGACGAGCAAGGAGACGTTCACTGAGAAGAGGAGGAGCCATAGCCGAAACACCTGACAGGTCGGACCACTCAGGGCGTTCTCGTACTCACAGTAGCACGAATCTTAGATGTATGTAGTCGCATTTACGGCCGGACCAGTATGCTCCTGGCCACAATTCCATCCAGATAGAAGTCAAGTCAGGTAGAAAAACAAGGGCAAGTGTGAGTATGCCCTCACAGCTTCTGTGCGACAGATATGGCGTCTGCATCAGCCATGGCGATCTAACAACCCCCTCGCCCTCCCCCTCCCCCTCTCCTCATCAGGGTGCCACGTGGCGAAGCAGCAGCGATCCTTGTCGTTATGTGGGATCCAAGCTGTCTAAAGGACCTGCCTGCCCTGTTGTCACCGCCGCGCCCTCTTCCACCCCTCTCCCACACCAAACCCCCCTTTTCCACCCCTCTCCCACACCAAACCCCCCTTTTCCACCCCTCTCTCTCACACCAAACCCCCCTTTTCCACCCCTCTCTCTCAACACCAAACCCCTCTTCCTCTCCTCCCCCACACAAAACCGTTGGCCTGAGACGTTAGGGTTGAGTCGCATCACCGAGCGGATCGTCTCCAGGCGCGGCGCCGGGATACCGTTCAATGTGCGACAGACAAGCAGAAGAAGAGGCCTTCAGTTCGACGGACGACATGCACAAGAGACAAAACAAAAAGACAAAAATATATACATACGTAGATATATATATATATATCGATATATATATATAGATATATATGGTGGTGCATCTTCCCATGTTCTAGCGGAAGATTCATTCTCATTCTGCAAATTTCGCGAGTTGTAAGTGGAGCGAGGCCCCTTGAATTGAAGCAGAGCAGCATCCCGGTCTGGGGCCAAGTCCCACTACCGTCTTCCCCCGAACACAACGCACCCTGATTATGAATGTATACAAGGTATGTTTCTGTCCAGATACAGTCAGAATGAGGGTGCGTTTGTGTTCGGGGGCAGACGGTAGCAGCGTTGAGGTTCCTCAACGCCTGAATCTGGACGTGTTTGTGGATATGTGTAGCAATCGCATTGAGTTTTCTCAACAGCACATCTCCACGAACACGTCCAGATTCAGGCGTTGAGGAAAACGCAACGCAGCTGGTGGGAACTGGCCCCGGGGTGGGCGAAGTACCTACCGCCGCTGCCAAATCGAATCTGAACTCGTTTTCTCGAGAAAAAAAAAAAAAAACAATCTGGACTCGTTTGGCCAGAGGTGCAGAAAATGGCATTTGAACTGATTTTCTGCATCTGTGAGGAAAACAGGTCCAGAGACAGGATCTGAATCTGATCTTCTTTGCTACCTGTGGGACCTCGGCCCGGGCGGCGCAGTGCCAGCGGGAGTCGCGGTTCCAGGCCGATCGCGTCATGGCGAGGCGCCGATGCACACTTTTGTTTTGTTTTTTGTTGTTTTTTTTGTTTTTCAGATGTACACTACTGTTTGGGGAAAGAAAAGAAAAAAACTACCGTTGGCTACTCTTGCACTGTGCGACAGACAAGCAGCCGTGGCCGTTGGCTGTGCGACCTGTGCGACAGGCCACCAAACCGTTATGAGACGGCATGGGCATGCCGCCGCCCCGGATTGTGCTCTCGAAATTACAGGCGGGAAAATCGAGCGCCTCTGGAAATTACGGGCGCTCGGTTTGTACGCGACGTCCTTGCCGTCGTAGGGCCAGATCCCACTGGCAAAAAAGGATTAGATCAAGTGTGCGAATGTGGACGTGTTCAGGGCACAGATGCAGAAAAGCAGATCAATCACAATCTTTTCCACCTCTCCACAAACACGTCCAGGTTCAGAAACTTATATTCCAATCTTCTTTGCCAGTGGGATCTCGCTTGCCCTAATTACCCTTCTCTCTAGTGCTCCGATTGTAACGGATGTCCCGAGGGAATCCCCGAAGGGGCGCTTTTTTTTTTTTTTTTTTTTTTTTTTTTTTTTTAACGGTGGAAGGGCCTTTTTTGGAGGGGCGGTGGGGAAGCAAGGAGTTTCATTACAAAGGCCGGGAATTCCTCACAAACAACCCGGAACGAATCAGATCAGGGCTGTTGGGACCATTACCCAGGTTTTTTATTACATGTCAAAACGGGACAGGATGGCTTTCCAGGGGCAAGGCCCCACTTGCGCAAAATAGGAGATTTCGGCCGTTGATCTTCGCTATCTACGGTCAGTATCTCTTAATCCGTGCAAGTGGGACCTAGCCCAAGGCCTTTTTATTATCGTTATAATATTAGGGGGGACCCTGTAATAACCAGCCCAAGTTCAAGCCTTCAACGAGAGAACATGCGGGAGCTGCAGCCGACCTGGGGGACCTGGGGTTGGGCGATACGGGCCAGGGGTCAGCCGGTAGCATCAGGACCGAGCTTCTACGATGGGCCAGTCATTTCCCAGCTTCAGTTAAGTGGGCTTTTAGCCCAACAACTCGGCAAAGAAAAGAAAGCAAAGCTGAAATTTCCAATTCTCACACACAAAACCCCTCATCCTACCGCTGCCCACCTCTACTAACTCTAGCCTAACCTACGCTACCCTAAGCTATATCCTCACCCCTCCTCTCTCCCGCTTACCCGGCGGGGTGGGAACCTAACCCGGTTCCTGAGTCGCATGACACTCAAACGGGGGCCCGTCTCTACCGCCTCCTACGGTGGATTTTAACAGAGCGCCCTGTTATATCAACTAAGCATCCACTCAGAGAACTGCAACTTCCCCTGTCCCCCTGCTGAAACTAGTTCCCCCCTTTGAGCCCATATATCTTGGAACCATCTCAGACCTGACCCCCCGCCACGGCCTCCTGGCCACCTTCCTCCTCCACTCCGCAGAGATGACTCTGCAAATCAGGGTGGCCTTTATTTCCGGTTCTTGCATAATTTTGCCCTTGAACAGGGACCAATTGCTTTCTGACCAGATCACCACGCAACCCACCACATGTACCCTCTGGGCTACATAGCCCCACCCTCTCGGCAAATGGAGGTTCGGTGGAACCCAGCCTAGCAGGACCCAATCCCTATCCCACTTCAAGACACTGCATGTCCATTCCTCCCATTTCCCGGCCCCCCATTCCCAAATGCGCCTTGAGGCTGGACAGTCCCACCATAGGTGGGCCGCGAATCGAAAGACCACAACCATCTCTTACGTTGGGAGTCCACCTTCAATCCCCGACGCAGCAGCCAGACTGTTGACGGTGTAGCTGGCAGGGGAGCTAGCCACAGCAGGATGTCGCTCTTGGCTTCCGCGAACCTGCCAATTGTTGCCAGCATCTCTAGAGAGTCTGACCACCTCTCTGTTGCAGCCTTGAGTGGTGTACAGGCTGACAACTGCAACTCATATGCAAATCCCAGAGAAAATTTGTCCCATAACGCATCTTCACCCTGCCAACCCCTACCTCTCTAAGCCCATTTAAATCCGAAATCAATTTCCTCCATTCCACAGCTTCACAGTCCACTCACCATCGTCACTGACTTTCTCCCTCGCTCTTATCTCCTGACATGACGAATTCTTTGTCTTCCTTGAAGAGTGCAGGCTCTCCTTCGGTCCCAGCGATTTCCACTGCTCAAACTTCCTCCCCCCTTCCTCTCTCTCCTGCCTTGAGGGACAATTTACAACATGACCGTCTTTGCCAAGAAACTCCTTTGTTTTTTTTGTTTTTTTTTTGTCCTCGCTAAGGAACAACATGCGTGGGAAAGTCCACTAACAGATCTTGCTACCTGAGGGCATACTCACACCAAGACTTTCCTATATGAATTTGACTGCAATTACGGTTGCGTCTCAGTGTATCTTACGACAATTATGCCCAGAGTTGTGGCGAAAGAATCCTAGTATGAATGTGTCATGAAAGCATACTCAAAGTAAGGATTTTTTTATTTTTTTTATTTTTTTCAAGTCAAAGTTGTCGTAGAGGCTGGCTACTAGGCATATGGCAGGCCCATCACCACCTGACCATTTGATCCTCCCGATGTATTGCCTAACCAATCCCCTATGAGACACCCCCTTCAGCACTTACTCATCATCATGATCCCCGATGCATCCCTACTCCCAAGGTCCTACCTGAGGATACCCAAGATCATCACCCATTTTAGTGATCATTCACCGGGCAGCGGGTACTATAGGCATCAGGGCTAACCAGGTTCGCACCTCCCTCCCCACCCCTGATTGAAACACTATCGACCTTGATTGAGCCACGTTGTACCAGACACTTCGAGTGTTAGGGGTAAGCGTGTCACTACAAGTCTCATCGGTGAACCCTATTTTTTTCCTATTTTTTAAAGAGATCCTAACCTTATCGTCATCAACTCCCTCTAGTTATTCTTTTGAATTACTGCGGAGGTTATTCGAACCTAAAGCATCTCCAGTTTTCATCCTTAGTAGGCTTACAACCACCATCTGCTCCCCATACCTCTATCATGAACTGAATGTCTAGACATTATATTAGCATCCTCCAGAGTAGCTCCAGATTTCATTGTCGAACGCATCGGCTCTCGCATTTTTCACGAAAGGTGAGAGCCCTCGCGGCCATGTCACGCAAGAGTTAAAGAAAATCAAACAGCACAAGAGACAACTTGGAGACAACGCATAAACAATCTCGCGAACCGTCGAGGCATGCGTGGTCGCGTTGCCACCTCGCCGTTTTAGTTGGGTGCACCAACTGTAATTTATGCGGTCCCCTACGATAGGATAGGTTTCCACGGGACACAACTTGCCTTCCCTTAGGGGCGTATCCCTACCGATCTATTGACCCACGTACGAAAATTTTCATATGCAATTGCAAAGGTAGGTAACCTGAACAGGCTGGACCCCTAGGATGGGGCAGTTTAGTCATATGTCAGTAATAATATACACAAGTAGCAAGTAGGTATAAAATTGGTTATTGAGTTTGAACATGGTTAAAACAGGGTTGGGCGTACGCTTAGGATAGGGCGGTCTGATCGTCTGCCAAGAGAAAAAAATAAGCAGTGAATTGACATGTTACATGTTGTTGTCGTTACGGGGGGTGGACGTACTCCTATGATGGGGTTGTCCAATCATACGTCGTAAAGTTGTTGTTTAGGTAGGCTAAGCATACCCCTTGGGTGGGGCGATTTAATCTTATGCCATAAGTGATTGTTTAGGCGGGCTAGGCATATCCCTAGGATGAAGCGGCCTAAGTCATATGCCTTATGTCGTTGCTAAACAGATACTAGACATACCCTTAGATGGGGCGGTGTTGTGAGCATCGATCCCTCAGAGGACCTTCCCGGCTGCGTCACACAAAATTTGTGGCAGGACTTTCCACTCTTTATCGCGGTGCAATGGAGTTTTCGTCGCCTCTCCGGTCGAGTGCGCCAGCCATACCTCTCGCAAACCCCTACGACAGGATAGAGCCATACGAGGTTCAACTTACCTCCACCTGAGATAGTTATCACCATCACTTAGGTGGGCATATCCCCGCCGAGCTACTGAACTGCGTACGAAAGTTAATCAGTTGCAATCGCAGAGGTGACCCGACCGAGGGTGTTCTCAAACGTTGTAGCATAGGGGGTACGCACGGTCTCATGCCTCTATCGGACCTGTACGTGAACCGATGCATTGGGAGGCTGAAGTCCCAAGCACGACTCGTCGTCCGTCATCGAGGACGCATCCAACTTACCACGCATTACACCATGCTAAAAACGTAAAATCAAATATACACACAAACAAAACACTCCTAGTCCCTTTGGTATCCGACCCATAACCTTTTGACACAGAAATCGGTAAGGCGTCACGCGCGAGACTTAAGATAAAATCGCGCAAGCGCAGTGTTTACTCATATCGACTAGCCATACATGCATACGCAAGCAGTCACAACGATGACGTACTATGTAGTACCCACGTAGGTTGTGTTCGACACTCAAGTGTCGGCTGACACGAACCTTGAGGGGTTAATTTCTCGACGCTAGACAACTGCTAAGGTGGTTGAGAACCACACCCTCTTCTGCATCCTACAGAGAGTGGGTGGTACACAGGTTCCGGCCTGTTGTGGCAATCATGTTTTATTGCCCTAGAGACCAACTTCATCATCTAGGGTATGGAGAGAAGTCAAAGGGTTTGACTTTGACGACTACCACGAACGTCAACGTCAAACTATAATAATTAAAAAAAACAAAAGACGAAAATGATTTTTTTTTTTTTTTTCCACACATAATTTGTTTAACCCCCACGCACGGTCGTGGTAGACCGTGCAAACACTCAAGGTATATATATATATATATATATATATATATATATATATATATATATATATATATATAAAGGATTATAAATACGACACGATCACTTCTCACAACCACAGTAGGACTCCCTTCAACCATATATATGTGTGATCGTAGGCAGTCAAAACCAGAGTCCGAACCACAAACATACCTGCAATCACATCAAAAATTCAACCAAAGTCAACACACTACATGGGGTCAACTTCAACTACTTTCTGCGCTTACACCTCTCGCCAACCTTTGTCCAACCTTCCATAATAAAGTACTCAGTATCTTTGTTAAATGATCATTCAATCGTAAAGTCCAGGTGAAAAACTCAATAAAACAATTTAAACCATAAGGCTAAAACCTTTAGGTTGAGTAGACGGTAGTAAATTATAGTTTAATCGTAAACCAACAGAAAAAAATTCACGAGAAATTAATGTTAAAAAAACATTCCATAAAAAAAAAATTCTTCATATTTATAAATTATCATTTACATGTTTGTCCAATTCTAAAATTTTCAATTTTATTTGATAAGTTCCCGTCTAAATATGAACTTTCTCTTTCAATTATATCTATTTGTTCAAGATGAAATGAAAGTCTGGACGAGTTTATGAAATGTTTTAATTAAACTTTCATTCTACTACAACAAATATATTATAATTTATATTGGATTAACCTATTTATGACTGAAAATCCTTACTTAGAATGACAGTCGAATTAAAATATTTTAGAAACTAATCCAGACTTTCATTTCATCTCTAACATGCAGTTCAAATAAGAAGGGATACCTCATTCTTGGAAGGAAAGTTTTCAAGTAAGACGAAATTTTTTTAAATTGAAATATTTTTTTAGATGGAATAAAAATTTGAAATTTATAATGTAATTTTGCTATAGAATGATTATTTAATTTTTGGACGAATTGGCAACCGACCTGTTATCATTGATAATGGAAGACGATCCTCGTGGGATCTAGTTGAAACTAGTATAATCTTGAAATGAATTGTTCAAAGAAAGGCATGTAACACAATACAGGTCCATCCCAAAGACTAAAACTTATAAGTGCATGGAGAACGAACCTCCATATCACACTTCACTCAAATCCTATCCATAACTAAATTTAAATCTACCACTAGCAAATGTCCAAAGAAAAGGTAAACCTTCGACAGTATCTCCCATATACCGGAAAAATCACTAGAATCTTTCCTGTAAGAATATCATCCAACTCATTTAAACTAAGAAAATTTCGGCAACGCTTCCCGTAGGAAATGTGTCTTCTCATAATTTATATTAATCAAAATGTGAAAACTGAAATGATCTTTAACTCTAGAAAGTTAAATTTTGTTTAACCCTCCGAATTAGTAAAAATTTTAGGCAGCATCTCCTTTAAAAAAATCGACTTCCATGATTTATACTAAGTCAGATAAGAATTCGAAATGAGACTTGAGTTATGCTAAGACAAAAATATAACCAATTCATTATATTTGTATAAATTTTGGCATTGTTTCCCGTAAAGAAAGTAGTTTTTTTAAATTTATACAAAGTTGAGCACAAATCAGAAATGACTCTGACTTTCCAAAGTCAAATTTTGTCAAACTCCTTGAATTAGCAAAACTTTGGGCAACACTCCCATTAGAAAAGAAGACTTTTTAGATTTCTACTAAGTCAGATATAAAATTTAGACAAAAGTTGAACTTAAAAAAAAAAAAAATTCGACTCACTCCTTGGTTTTGTAAAAATTTCGGCAGCGCTTCCGGTAGGAGACTTGAAGTATCTTTTTAAAATTTATATAATGCCAAGTATAACAATTATCTTAGAAAATGCGAGAATTGACCTAAGTAAAAAAAGATAGCTAAAAAAATATAGGAATTGAACTAACTCATACAACTCTAGCACGTGGTGAGCAACTAAAACAACTATCTATCAACTAAAACTCAGACTGAGTAAAACTCTCACTCAGCCACATGCAAGTCCAAACCACAATGGTAAGTATTCTCACCAGTCTCAATGTCAAACCTTGTCAACAATAGTTCAAAGTCTTTCAATGATTTGTCTCTTACACCCAGCTTACATAAGTTAGACCATTTAACTTAGAAACAAAGTTTAGCTCAACCATTGAATATATACAAACACATGATATTACTACTTTTCTCTTCTTTGGGCATGTGATTAGGCCATTCAACTTAGAAACAAATTCGAGTCGCCCTGAACTGTTTAAAGTAGTTTAATTATATATACCTTTCTGCCCTTAGTCTTTTAAGGTAGCATAAGAATGAACCATGCAACTTAAAAACAAAGTTCAGCCTGCCTCATCTTACCATCAATTCATATTCTTAATTAATACTTTCTGCATTATATGATAAGCTTTAGCCAGACCATTCAACTTAGAAACAAAGTCTAACATAAGTAAAATAATAATAGAATATAGACAAATTTACACATTTGGTTGCGGCATGTGCATGGCTCCTGACCAAACCATTCAACTTAGAAACTAAGCATGGTCCTTCGTCTGATTCCCTCAAGAAAAAGAAAAAAAAAATATGAGTCATCCAACTTAGGAACAAAACTCAAACTCTTTTTTTCAGAAACAATAAAGAAACGTAAGGAAACTGGGTCATTCAACTTAGAAACAAAGCCCAGTCCCACTCATAAAATCCCAACATAAATCGAGACGACCAAGGCATTCAGTTTAGAAACAAAACTTGGTATTTGAAAATGCAAACATAGACAACCCTTGCAAGTCAGAGCAACTAGACCATTCAACTTAGGAACAAAGTTTACTCCTCCAAGCAATCAAAATAAACACAGCACTGAGCCATTTAACTTCGAAACTAAGCTCAACCTTTGGTTGAACCAGTCAATCACAAGTAAACCCACCTTCCTCCCACCTTTCCCCAATGCAAAAACCTTTTTCAATCTCACTTCAAACAAACAACAAAAATGAAACCGAGTTTGCGCATGCGTTCCTTTACTTAACTATGATCTATGTCAAAAAAGTCAGACATAAACTCAATAGGGATGTAGGCAGTATACTCAGTCAAACCATGAGAAGATTACAAGTAAGGGTTTTATCTGGGTTTATAGAAGGGAATGAAGGTTTACCTCTCAGTTCTTTGCCTCTAGAACTTGTCCCGAGTTCCGGTAGAGCTCCCATAATCGTTGGGGCAACCTCCCACAGAGGCTTTGGCACGGATTACGAGTTGCAATCCCACCTGCCGCCTTCCTCTCAGAACCAACAGAGTAGACTTAGAGTAAGAAGGATAAAAAGAGAAAGGTTTGAGTCTCTCAGATACAAGGATGGTGCAGTCAGACTTGCATGAGAGGGCCTTGAATCCTTGACGTGTCTGAGGGTCATATTGTGGTGCGTTGGTTCTGTGACCGATTGTGTTGCCTTGTCGCTACTACAAATGTCGGTGTTTGTCACTGTATGTTGTTATGACACAGGGTGTCAATAGCACCTCATAGTCTGTTGAATAACATCAAAAATTGTGTGGTACTAAGTACATGGTCTGCGACATATTGTTGCGCAATTGCATACACTCAGATAGAGTAAAAGGGGAGTGTTTTATTTTGAGCACGGTTTTTCCTAAGTAGCGTAGCAGCATCTTAACTAAAGGGGTCGACGTCGACTTGAAGGAGCGGTCGGGTTTCATATAAGAGTAATTGTTGCGACTTAGAGGATCATCAGAGCAGCTTGGGTTGCATGTTGACTTCTAATTTATCAAGTTGCTGCGCGTTTTTTACATCTGAGAACGATTATGCACTACCTCCCACAAAACCAAGAAAGAACCCTCAGCTTGCCAACTCTCGTTGCGTCCAAACTCAGATGGTTTAGAGTTTGACTCTTATCTGAGTCCAAACTCGGATTCGCAACGCGTCAACTTGAAAAAGGTTGCTTCTACTGATAGGGCAGGCAACGCACCAGCCAACAGGCGAGTATTCGGCCCACAATTCCCCTTCTCGACATTTGCCTAGTAACAGGGTGCTCAGAATAACGATTTTTTTAGCAACAACTACTCATCTAAAGATTTAGTTGAGACTCGAAGCAGGGAACATGATCAGCAACTCGTTGTTGTTGAGGATAATGCCTCCGGGGAAATAGTAACCAGCCTGAGCGATTGGGCGGTTAACATCAGTCTGCCCTTGGTAATCTTGAGTAGCAACAACGAAATAGGTGGCAACTCTTACTCTAATATGGCGCAAGGTCATACTCACGTCTGCTATTCAACAGACCCATGCACGCATCGACTGTGTATGTCTCCGCCTTCTTTCTCTGTCCTAGAGCTTTGATAATCGATAGGACAAACCGCTCCTCGTTCTACCTCCGATCCGCCTTCAATCTTCGAAGGTAAGTAACTACTTTACCCTCACTCTCTTTCGCACGACTTTTTCCTTTCACATACTCCCTTCCTTCACATCTTGGCTAAACATATGTTGCGTTCCCCTCACAGAAGTGCACGGGTCGCGCCAATATTTCCCAAGTGTGCAAGCGTAGATGAATCTTCCCCTCGTTTTTTATAATGGTCGCACAACCCTTACTGCCAATACCGGTTGATCCACCCACTGAATGGAAGATCCGACCCGACCATCTGATCCGCATCATCCCACAACCCCTACTTCATCTCCTCCCTACTCGACTTCGTTGAAGAATAACTGAGATACACCCTCTCTCCTATGCCATTTCCTCCTTTTCGCTGTCTTGGCCCACCCCTTTTCTTCGTTAACTTCAAACCTACTAACCTAGCACTCAAACTAACCTCGCCATGCAACTTGCCCGGGCCAAAACCCCAACTTAGAATCTTCGGTCACTTAACTTCATAGGGAAACGAGCGAATTACCTTCTCATTCCCTTTGGTTTTCCCATCTCCTCATCCCCTCCGCGCACCCTTTGTCTCTCGAAGTGATTAACTAACACCTTATTGTTAAAACTGACGTTACCAACTAGCTCGCCACGGCTGAGGACGCCAGGATCGAGCTTTGAATTGAGAAAAAAATGGCTAGATGACAGGAGCGCTCAACTACTTGCCTCGCTCCATTTATCCTCGCTGCCATCTCCAACTCCAACTTCGACTCTCCGTCGCGGTCTCACAAACATGTGGTGACGACGTTCGACAACCACGACTATCCCGCGGGGACTGCGAAGGGAAACAACTACTTAATAGTTTGATTAGCCTTTTGCCCCTATACTCAAGCCCAACCGGCGATACTTATGGTAGTACCGCCGTGGCTTCGCCATTGTGCCTTCGGTTTTACCCCTCTCTGGCATACTGAGTGCGGACCCGACGTTTTCCTTTGATTAGGTTCAGATAGGCAACGCTCATTCTTCTTGTATCAATCCAATTTATTTTTTTTTTGTTGATGTCCCGAGAGACAATGTCGAGGTCACGACCCAAAAGAATATCGTTATAGAATCTGGTTGGATGACTTTCGTCCCAATTCGAGATCAGGTCTGTATTTTAACAGTTCTCTGGTGTGCCAATTAGGGTAAACCTGCCTTACTCCGAGTCGGTACAGTCCACCATCTCTCGTGCCCCAACAGGCACACACACATTCAACTTCCCATAGCAGCGCGGTTGGAGGTCAACACCCTAGCCGGTCCGCACATGAGTTGACCCCTTGACTCGGCGTCCCAATGGCTCCTAGGTGCTTCAGGCGGGCTAAACCCCATCGGTTTCGGGCATCGGTTTCAAATCTGGTGCCGAAATAGATGCAATCCCGAAAGAAAAACAGAGCCCCAAAATAAAAGTTAAATGACAAAATTAAAACTAAGTAAAATAAATACGGGAGGAGGAGGAAGAACCTCGAACCTCCCTCAATCCGACCTATCAACCCTATGGGCGCGGCGATTGGTAAAACCAAGGGGGATGACCATACCGGACCCTCAACCCCTCAATACCTTCATTGTCGCTCCAATACTCTTGCGTTGCCGCCCTCTGGGCTCGATCTGTAAATCTCCCCGATAAAAGTCGGACACAGTAACCAATAGTGTTAGGCCCAATGCTGATTCTAGTACTAGCGATAAGCCACATAAATGGTTACCGCTACGGGTGCTGGTTCGTCAAATACTACTCGGTCACCCTCTGACCTCATCGACTAAACTCACTGTCGTCGCATCTTGTCTTCGACGTCGCTTCCCGTATGTACACGCTAGTCATGGTCAAGCACACCAATCAGGAGACAAAATTATTTACTCCTAGTTTAATCAGAAATAAAATCTTGGTCGACAACCATGTTGGCTTTATAATCATAAACAAGAAGAGGGATCACACACGCCTTAAGTCTGTGTGCCCACACACTCTCTACTCTAGCGAACCCCTTTATCACGAAATTGAGACACAACAGTGACTCGCGCGACATATTTAAACGTTAAACCAAACTTACTTTCTGTCACTTGTAAAAAACAAGGGCGAATGCTACTATAAAGGTATTCGCACCGGCAATGGTCTAATTACCTATTTTATGTCAACTGTTTAAGATGGCTTAACATAACCTTACGATGAGGTGGCTTAGTCGTACACTTTATGTTTATCGTCTAAATGGGCTAGGATGAGGTGGTCTAATTATATACTTTTATACTATTATTTATGCAGGTTGAACGTACCCCTAGGATGGACACTTTGACCCTATGCCATAGGTAAGAAGAGGTATAGGAGTTAAATCCAACCGAGGGACGAATGAACTAAGTATTTGATAAACAAATTAAGGGTCCGTAAGATATATTGTTGTACTCACTTCCATAGGGATATCTTTAATTAGCTCATTGCTTAGATGTGCACAAAGTGCTGACTCATAGAAGTGATGGATGAAGAAGGAAGTTTGGGATAAGGTAGGTTTGACCTTGCTGAAGGTTATAATTAAAGTTAGTTCATTATATCTTCTCAAAACGAACTATCATACAAACTAACTCTAGATCTGACAATCAAGTTAAGAGTCATAACTTATCCCAGGTACAGTTGCATGTTGCTTTTCGTTTTTGACTTGGTATAATTTTTTGTAATCCACTTTTATAGGGGGGGTGCTACCGAAATTTGTACTAATTCAAGGAGTTAGTAAAATTTTTGATTTGGCAAAGTCAGACTGCACTTCACTTCGAATTTTACTTAGTGAAAATTTAGGAAGCCCACTTCCCTAAAGGAAGTGTTGCAAAAATTTCTGCTAATTCAAAGAGTGAGACAAAATATATCTTTGCAAAATCTAGATATACTTTGAAGTTTAAATTTGACTTAGTAAAAAATTTTGCAACTCGCTTTCCTAGAGGAAGTGATGTTGAATATTTTTTAATTTTAAAGGGTTAGTTAAATTTTAAATTGTGAAAGTTTTGACAATCCACCCTAATAAAGGGTTTGACTAGTTTTGGCCTGATCCATCAAATTATCACCCTTCTGTTATTTTTTCATAACAGGTCGGTTTACAACACGACTATACTTATTTATGCATCTCAGCCTAAAACCTTAGCCCCTTGGTTTTTATACATTTCTTATCATTGTTACCCAGACTTTTTTCAAAATGACAATTTTCAAAGACTGAGTATCTTTGTTATGGGATGGTGAAAAATAATTGAGACTTGTGTATGTAAGGCGGGATGTGAGTCGCAAAAAATGGTAGGGTTGATCCCTTATAGTGTGTGATATGTTGTTGCTCAATTGGTTTGATTGCAGATATGCGTGGAGAATCATCGATTAAGTTGCGATGTTTGCTTGTGTTTGTAAGATTGTTGATGGACAAACCACATCAATATTCGTGAGAGTGATTCTCACATGTCATACGACCTCTTTGCCTGAGTGATTCAACCAGTTTACTTCCCGTGGTCATTATGGTCGAGGGTCAATGGGCGCACACTTATGCACGAGACCCACAATAAATCGTATGCTTACACGTGTGAGATATTACATGCCAACGCATACGTAACGACTTAGCTTCCTTGTTGAGAAACGTTTTATGAAGTGAGAATGTTTTTGACTAGAAGGTCAAAATGTCGTTCATTCTAGCATACAACTTCTTGCTGGAAATGCAACCCGCACTGCTCTTTTGCGCAGGGTGCATAGTAATGTGTAGCGTATGAAGCAACGCGATAAAACTGGTGTGATTTGGGTGATAATAGCAAGGGCTAGATAATTCCCACGAATTCCCCAATGATAATACAACCCCTAATGTAATGGTTGTAGGCTATGGTCGTAGGCTCTGCTAGGAACATAAGACCCTGGTTCGTCCGGGGCTGTCTTAGATTAGACCTTGGCCATGGTAGAGCCAATAGACACTGCTCCGTTGGAATATTCGCCATTGGCCTAACCCGGGTCAGTGCTCATAGGATTGCATAGGACGAACTATGCTCGGCGATCGAAGTGCCCGCGGGACATGGTTCATTCGATAGTGCTTCAACTGGGGCTCGGTTGGGGTGTTTCTTAGACCTAGTGCTCGTGCCTGCAACTACTGTCTGATATATCCGAGGTGGGGTAAATCATGCTCCCAGAGATAGGGAAGCAGGGGATCCGCCAAGGAATCGAAAAAAATGTTGAGGGTAACGATGGATTTTTTTATTATTTTTTTTAATTATTATTATTTTTAACGAGCAATTCATTACAAACTTCAACGGTCGAGACCGGGGACCTCACAATTCCACCCGGAAATTATCCTGGCACCCTTAGCCAGTTTCGCTTATCAAAGGAATCCGAAAATTAATGTTACTGTCTACTCATAACAAAATAACTACCTTCTACCCACAACCTCGGTCACTAAGTTACTGTTGTCACGTATCCGCTTTACTACCTTTAGCCTACCTCCCCTTGCCTATGTACTGTGTATACAGACCTAAAACGGCCTAACCCCGGTCCAGTTCGATCGAGAGAAACACTGTTCCTTATGTCCCCCGGTGGTACTCTCCCTCCCTACCTGCCCGTTTGCAGTCTACCGTGACTGCCCCCTGGAACCGAGTACCCTGGTTCTTCCTACTCTATTCAATCATACCTATCTAACCTCCCTACTCTCCCAACCACTGTGATATTGCTAGCTTATTGCCCTCACAGGATGCCAGGCCCCTGGTCTAGCCCACGTTTTAGCGAACCATTTCAGGCCGGATCTTTTGCTGCCTGACATAACTTTCCTTCTCCAGTCGGCTTTGATTTCCAATTTGAGCATGTTTTTAAACATTCGCTCCGCCTGTGTTTCTTCCAAGCCTTGGCCTTGAAAGCGCCTGCCATTCCTGTCTGATCAAATCACCCACATCATAATAGCGCGGCTTACCTGCACAACATATCCCCATCCGTGACTGCTTAGGACATTGTCTGGGAGGAACCCAAAAATTACCCACCGTTTGCCCCTGCAACGAGTATCCCCAGACATTTTGGATCAGTGTTGGAACCACCAGTTCCACTATTTCTGCGTTTTGGGGCCGTCCCACCATAGGTGGGTCATGGTCTCAAACTGCCAGTTACAACGATCGCATTTAAGGTTAACATTCATACCCTTGTTCTCCAACCATCTTGCTGTAGGTACTGCAATGTGAGATTGAAGCCAAAGGAGGGATGCGTACTACTAAGAAGGGATGATCGCTTGTTGTCCCCACAATTTTGAAAGTTCGCTGTCTTTTGGCGATGCCATGGTAGGCTGTGCTGATTCCCAGCGGACCTGCAGCTTGGATATCAACTTAGCTTTAGAATTAACTCTGCTCTTTATGAGATTAGTTGACATCTTCGCCAGGTCCGAAACCGTTTCGGTTCCTGAGCGCCATCCCCACATCAGCGGATCTATCCTCAACTGCCTTTTGGCAGTTCCACCCGCCACCAATTTGTAAACAGACGGTTCTCCTCTCCCATGTTGTCTTACAACCCTCACATGGATTTCCTCCAAGCCTCCCAGACCCCATCTCGTGGTTGATTGGTACAATGCTAGAATATCACTATGTTCTTCTAGCTTAATGTATCCATCTACGTCACACTTTCCGCTACCATCCTCATGCCAGCCTCTGAGAAGCAAAAATAAAGGTTGATCCTGCTCCGACGTCGACCTCAACCAGGTTCCAGGGGGGTTTATGCCCTTTGGTCCTAGGAGGTTTTTCCAATCCTCCGGAATTGCAGCTATCAATTGATGTCTTCTGATTTCCTGCAAAGGTAGCCTGCCCAATTTTTCTCTCAGCTTACTTACTGGGAACCACTGATTCGTATTGTCATCCCATAGGTCCCCCACAACAAATACACTCCTTTGCACCCACTTCTGCCCAAAATTTCCTGGGGACTTTGTGGCGGAGAAGTACCTTCCTTCAGTGTTCTTGATGAGGTAGTGATCGAATAGTGGCTGATTCATCACCTCCTCCTTCGTTTGCGAAAACACTCTTACATCCGGTTTTGTCTTACTCCACGCTGCCAGCACGTTGCTCCATAATTTTGATTTAATCTTTTTCTTGAGGAAAGAGTCCATCATCATCGGGACCCAGACATCTGAGGGTTTGCTCAGGCCCCATTCCTTCTGCAGGATACGTTCCGCTAGGAGACACCAATCTGGAGCGTTCTCTGCTTCCGCCGCCTTTTGTACCCAACTCAACAGAAGGACCAGGTTTTGGGAGCCTGGGTCCGTGATAGCCAGACCTCCCTCCTCCCTTGGTCTGCAGATCGTGTCCCAAGCTACCTTAGCGATGTAACCTTGGTCTTTGTCTGCTTGCGGCTTCCAAATGAACTTCCTGGCTGCAACTCTGATATTCTTGAGTGATGCATTTGATAACTTACAAACCTTGAGGACGTACCATAGAAGAGAAAATGCTAAGACAGTGGTGACCAGGGCTCTTCCCTTCAAAGATAGATGGGGAACCCTCCCCAAACTCTTGATTTTGTTCCGGACTCTTTCTTGCAGAAGGAGATCTTGTGCATAGGAGCAGTCTTCGAGTGCGACCAGCACCCCCAAGAACCTTTCCGCGGAGTTTACTGAGACTCTCTTCATTCCCCACTGGGCTTGGAATTGATGTGATTCTGGGAGGAAGAAATTGGACTTATTCCAATTTATCGAAGCTTCCAACAGATCCTCGTACTTCTGAAGGCTGGCCCGTTGTGCTTCCAGGGAATCTTTGGAGTTAGCCGAAATAGCCAAGAGGTCGTCTGCAAATGCCTTAATCCTGTAGTCTCTTCCTCCTGCCAGCTTCAATCCTCTGATGTTTGGATTGGCTCCAATAGCGCACAGGAACACCTCCAATTGCAGAACGAACAGCAGGGGTGCCAAAGGGCACCCCTACCGTAGCAACCTGGACAGTTTGAACTCCTGGGAGCATACTCCGTTCACCTGCACCACTGCTGTTGCATAAGCATATAGAGCTTTGACCCAACTGCAGAATGGATCCCCGAACCCCATCACTTTCAGCGTAGTCATCACAAATGTCCACTTGACCCGGTCATAAGCTTTCTCGAGGTCGATCATTAGGACTGCGATGTCTAGGTCGTCCCCTTCGATTAACTCCAACGCTTCCATCGCTGTTGCGATGTTCTCAAAGATGGAGCGTCCTTGGACGTCCTTGGACGAATGCTCCCTGATCCTTGCCTACCAACTTAGGCAGTAATTTTCCCAGTCTGCGAGCCAGTGTTTTCGCCAATATCTTATATATCACGTTTAACAGTGAAATTGGTCTCCAATTCCTCACTTCAGAGATGTCTCCTTTCTTGTACATTAAGGTAATTACGCCCCTGGTCATTGACCTCCCTAGTTTACCGCCTGTTAGAATCTCGTTATATAGGTGAGATTTGTTTCCCAGTTCCAGAAGGTTTTGTGGGTCGTTAAAATGTCCCTGAAATAGTCCCCTGCATATTCGCATAGGTCCTCATTGGTATGAGCTGTCGGCAACGCCAACAGATGAGGGTGCTAGAGTTATCTCATTTGGACCCTGTTGCAGCAATCTTCGAAAGCAGTCTTTTGTCATTCTGTCCTGAGTGAGTACGTCCTTTTCTTGCAGGATCGATTCCCATCTGGACTGTTTAACCACTTGATGCTGTTCCCACTCCCCCAGTCTGGCCGTCCTCTCCTCTGCCCATACCAGTTCCGAGATCGGATGTCCTCTCATTCTCTTTTCTGCCTCTTCCACCCTTGCTTCCAGCCTCCTTTCATCTCTGTTTCCCATGTACGCTGCAATAGATGAGAAGGTCTCAAACTTGGTGGAGATGATCCAAAGCCCTGCGTCCCACCAGTCCTCATACGAGTCAAAGACCTCCCTTGCCAGTCTCCATGCCCTCCACTGTTGGGTGTTCCAGTCTCTCCATCCATCATCCTCTAGGTTGACTGTATTCAGTCCAAAGTAGCCTGGGCCCCTAACCTCGGGGTGCCGTTCCAGACTTGCTTCTAGCGTTACCGATTTATGGTCTGACATCCCTGAGTTGTAGGATTGGACTGCTACAGTCTGATGAGTGAAGCATCCGGAAGTCAGGAAGAAATCAAGCCTCCGCCTTGCTCCTGCTGTAGACGCCGAGCTTGAGAACCATGTAAAGTTTTGGGTTAGGGGATTAAGCTCCCTGAAGATGTCCGTCAGACCCCAGGCTTCTCTCCACAGAAGGAAGGATTCTGTGTCTTTTTCCAGGTTCTCTTCTGCTTCCGAGTCCAATCCTGGACTGCACACCAGGTTCCAATCTCCCCCTATTATCATATTGTCAGTGCTTGGTAGATAATAAGGGAGAGATTCGATAAATAACAGTCTGTCTTTTGGTTCGTCGGGTGCGTCGACTGTGGCTAGTACAGTCTCGATATTGTCAATTAGGAGCTTTAGCCACACCCATCTGCCCTATAAGTCCGCATCATAATCAACGAGTTCCGCCTCTAGACTCTTTTTAACCAGGATAGTTGTCCCTCCCCTAGAGCCCCGTGTTGGGGCCCATAGTTGGGGACCATCCCACCAGTCCGCGAGTTGGGCAAGCTTTGCTTCTGATAACTTTGTCTCCTGTAGTAGCATTATGTCCACTCTTTTCACCTGGATCCACCTCTTCAACCTCTTACCCTTCTGCTTTCCCCCCGTATCCCCCAGTCCTTTCGCGTTCCATGTTCCTACTCTAATTCTCCCCATCGCTAGTGCTCGCCGTCGCGTTCTCGTCTTGGATCCGCCCTTGTTCCGCCTGTTCTGTGCCCTCTCTCTCCTGGGACGGGCTGGTACTCTGCGAGTTCTCTGCTAATACTTCGGGGATAAAACCCGATTCCAAATTTCGGTCCAATGGCATGTGTTCATTCAAGGCTCTGAGAAAAGCGGTTGGGATCCTTGGTTCTACTAACACACTATCGAGCTCGTCTCATGGTAAACCTAGCATCAGTCGAAGAGGGATACATGTTAGACCCACCGATGGCAGGCCCGCCCAGTGTTGCATCGGGATTCTTGCATTAATCAGGGGGATGAAAAACTCGATCCGTTTTCCTGTGGGCGTGTCGACGGTTAGCTGGGCATGATATATCCTGGAAAATTCTAAAGCAAAAGCGGTCAGCGTAAATTTGCCTTACTCTGGAGTCAATCAACTCCAGAGTAGGGATACCACTGAGAGGTATAGATGGCAGAACGGTACCTCCTAGCCTATTCACCAGACCAAGGATGTATGGTTCCTGTCCTAGGAGCGTGCAAATTAACGGTAATAAAAATTTCTCTTCAAACTGGTGCTCTCCTACGTCTCTCGTGGATACTCCATTTGGATTCAGGTTTTCCCCACCGTTGCCGTCTTCTCCCCCCTCACTACGCAGTGCCCCGCTGAGCTCCTGTAAAGGAGTTGATGGCGGCCCAGGGATTATGATGGTCTGAGTCCGTCCGTCACCCGCGCCAACTACTCCCACCCGTCTTTCTGCCACTTCAGGAAGAGGCCGGAAGATCTCCTGAAGCGGTCTTAAGAATGCTGAATGTCCTCGTCCCTGCCCGTAGTAAGGTCCTGGTAGGCGATAGTGGTTCCCTCCTTGTAGGCCAGTAACAGCTGGGTTCGTCCACTGACCAAGTCTTCCATCGTCCCCTTGCGGCTGGAGCCACCTGTGAGAACCCATCATGGCTGCTAGGCCTGGGCTGGCGCCAGAAATTGACGCCCATGAACCCGCCCGGATGTAGACCAATCTCGCCTGTTTCGTTGAAGCAGGCTGGTATGTGTCTCTTACTCACTGCGACATAAAGTGTGGCATGCTTAGGATGTCTCCCGTCGGAACGACTGCTCGATCTCCCGGTCTGTTTGTCGGTTGAGCGGGTCTCCCTAGTCTTCTTTCTGCCGCTCCGCTGGATTCTCCTCTGCTTGGTGGGACGAAGTGTTGGTCCCTGGCTGCTGACCTGATTCCGTCAAACACCACCTCGCCTTGCTGTGGTCTTCGAGAGCGTCCTCCGAATACATCCTGGTCGCCTTACACTACTTCCTCGGGTCCTGGGCATCCGTCGGAGTCCGTGTGGAACCACCATTTACAGCGGGTGCACCACGACGTGTTCTTATTAACAAATTATGCATTGTAGAGTTCCCCATCATCGAGCTTCATTGGAAGGATGGCCTCAAATTTTTCTTCGGCTTCTCTTGCAAGCTTGAACTTCAGGTTCATGAGCTTGGGTCTTGTGGCATCCGGCTCTGGGGGGTGTCGAGTGATAATCGGGCCCATCGCTTGTGTTACAAGATCTCGCAAATGGAACATGGCACGGAGCGGCACTCTCAGGGCAACGACCCAGAATTTTGTTTCGTCATCTTGTCTTCTCTGTTCCTCCAGTTCCGCCCTTGTCATCCATGCTTTAAATAGCATCTTATATTCTACTCCTCTAATTACCACCACGTCATCCGCCTTCGCCAGTAACCATTGTGCCACCTCTCTTGATCTCGCGACGTATGACATCACATTCGGCCCCTCACCGTGAACCCTTCCTCTCTTAAAACCTCTTGCAAACGTCTTCTTTCTTTGCCAACCATTCTCGTACGCCCGAATCAGGTCTTCCCTAGTTTTTATCAGTAAATCCCTCGCTTCCCCTTGAAAAATCACCGTCATAGTCCTCTCCTTGAGCCATGCCGTCGTTAATTTGTCTATTTGCGTGTTGACCTTGAAGATGCGGACGCCATTCTTGATAACGAACTCTCCGTGTCGTAGGTTTTCTGGGGAAACCCCGTCTTCATAGCATTTCGCTATTAGCGACCTGATCCGGTCCTCTTCTGACAGCGGAACCTCGTTTGCCTCTGGCTGTGCTTGGCGACTTTCCTGCTCCATCTTTTGACCTGTCCTGCTGCTCCCCGATGTGTCACCGGAGTTGCTACTCTAGTCTCTCTCCTTGCTCTTAACCACCGTATTCGCGTCAGCGGCGGGCGCCTTTGTGAGTGGGGCACGCCCAAACAAAGCTCCAATTCATTCACGTGTACACGTAAAACGTCATTCGCTATGTCGCGACTGTCTGTAAGGCTGGTCCGTGTGATGCCTACCTCCCTTCCCTCGCGGGTTGGTTTCTCGGGTAATACCGAGCGAGGAGGCTACACTGTTGCCAGAGCATCATGGCGGTGCGCTACGCGATGGACCAGAGCAGCGTTAAACTACTAGCGCTAACTTGGGCGCTCCGGGCGCCGACCGCCGCGCCCCCCCCCGTAACGATGGATTCTGTGAGCACCAAGGAAAAAAAAGAGAAAGAAAAAGAAGTAAAAAGGGCATACTCACACGGGCAGTTTCCTTTTTTTTTGTTGTTGTTTTCAATGTATCTGACAGCAGTTATGGCTGGACCTGAATGAATCTGTCCACAATCATGTCCAGAGCTTAGTCAAACAAGAGAGGTGCCCTGAAAAACAATGCAGCTAGAATTACCATGTGTTCTATTCGGGTCAAGAAGGCAGGGCTGAATCCAATTATTTATGAGGGGGGTGGTCATCCACGACAGTCAGATCAGAGCTCTCCCTGCTCCTCCTTTTTTTTTTTTTTTTTTTTTGACATCGGTTGCTCCGATCTATTCTCGGGGAGCTGCACCTGCCGGAAACCGGGTCCATCTCACCCTGCTCCTACTGGGGCCTAGGTCCCAATACCCTTTGACCCCGAATAGGATGTGCCGTCATTAGAGGTGTATTTGGGCCAACTTCCAGTCTAGGTACGGCAATAATATTTGTATGTTCTATTAGGAGGAATGCATATCTTTTCGAGGGGGTTAGGGGGTTGGTCATTTTGGACCGTTCCGTTGGAGCTCCTCTGCTGCTACTAGGGACTAAGTGGCAATTGCGGCAGACACGAGTGGTTTCGAGCATCAGTCATTCAGGACCGTCCGATCTAAGAATCTACGGTTCCACCGAAGAAGTGATCCTGTAGATTTCGGGGCTGGGGGACACCAAGTGAGCAGCTGATGGAGTTCAATTCCAAGGGTGGCCTTTTAGCTGGAATTCAGAACTGTATATTGCTATACTTAGCAGTATTACAGTTTACTAGGGCTCCTCTAAATATCTGATCTGACTGCAATTCCGGCCAGACCTTGATGAATCTGGCCTCAATCACGTCCAGAGCTTAGTAGAAAAAGTCCTACTGTGAGTATGCCCTTGGTCTGTATATCAATACACCCTAAATTCTATAAGGGGGCCTCTCATTGGGCACTTGGGAGGGCATTTGCATCTTGGCCGCCCTGTACCATGCAGCTGCCAACCCTCCCGAGAGAAAGGGCCCTTAAGGCTGCAACCTTTGTTCCTTTTTTTTAATGGGAAAACTACGCGGCTGTCAAGAAAACAGTTTGAAATGGCACTTCAGGATTTGGCCTGAAAATGTCGCATGTATACAAGCTAGCTTTCCGGTCTGGTACAGTCAAGAGGAGGGGTGTTATGTTCCCGGGAATTGGGGAATGCCTGAAGTGCAATTTCAAACTGCTTTTGTGACTGCCGCGCAGTTACCCCTTTTTTTTAATTGATCTTTTTTTTTTTTTTTTTTTTTTTTTTTTTTTT
>BFEA01000120.1:729186-741516 GCA_003427395.1 Chara braunii
GTGTGTGTGTGTGTGTGTGTGTGTGTGTAACTTCAGTAGAGTCACAAAAAAGAGTTATAATTGCACTATGGGGCAAGATATAGTTTTTACAATTGCACTTCGGGCACCATACCTGGCCAGAAAACTGGGTTGTATACATTGCCCGAACTGCAATTGCAAACTGTATCTTGGCCCATAGTGCAATTATAACTCATTTTTGTGACTCCCGCATAGTTTCCCCTTTTTTTGTTTCATTCAATATGCAGGTGTCACTTGCCGTAGACAGCTACGCCATCAGTCTGTAGGTGGGAGGTGGGACCCAGCACCCGATAGCAATATGATAGAGTAAAACTTTTTTTTTTTGAAAAAACGTTATTTATTTATTTATTAATTAAAATTTCACGTATCCTTCATTATATTTCAAAATCGCATTGGCTGAGGCCGGGGACCTCACAATTCAACCCGGAGTTATCCCGGCAGCTTCAGCCGGTTTAGCTTCGACATTGTCACCCCTCCTTACATTACATTCCCCTTGCATTACATCTGCCTACCCCACTCTAGGCCCACTTCACTCTCCCTAATCCCATTCCCTGATACCATTCCTGAAACCATTCCCCTTATTCTACCTTCCCTTCCCTCAACTTGCTATTACAATCTAAATCCCTATTACTCTGGTCCTCTGTTGTGCACCGTCCCACCACCCCTCCCCATTATTATCCTACGTCACCTACCAGGCCCAATGACGGCCTCCCAGAGCTCCTGCTGCTCTGGAGTTCTATTCCTATACCTCTCCAATCCAGTCTATAACCACGACTGGTTCTGGCCTCCTGCGGCCACTACTCTATAAAACAAAACCCCACCAAGGGGTCAGGTGGGTGGGCTAGTTCACGTCCTTAGCCAAGGCGAAATCACTAGTCTTCCGTCTACCGTAACTCCTGCCAGCTGGCTCCCCCTTGCCCATGTAAACAGGAACCATGTTCTTCCCCTCTGTGACCTGCCCCTGTCTGCCTTTTTGATCCAGTCTGCAGCAATCATTGTGCGTATTTGGGACTTCAGCTTTCGTTTGATGGTTTTGTCTGAGGACCATTCTCCCTTGAATAGCACCGCATTGCGACCTTCCCAAATCACCCACATGATCGCTGACCGTATGGCCTGTGCCATATACCCCCAGCCTCTTTTCGTGAAGAAGAGCGGGGGTAGCTGCCCCATAGTCACCCACTCCTGATCCCACACTAAGGCTGAGCCCAGTTTCTGCCAGTGTTCCGCCCACCATCTCCAGATTCTTTTAGATGCTGGGCATTCCCACACTAAATGTAGTAGTGTCTCTTCCTCCCTGCCCCCACATCTTGAGCATGTGCTCTCAATCTGCATACCTTTACTCACTAGCCACGCTGCAGAGGGGATCGCTGAGTGCAGTAGTAACCATAGAAGTCCAAAACATTTGAGGCTTGGCATGATGTGCAATTGGAGGCACAGTTCTTTCCATTTTCCCTCTGTTGGAGGGTTGTTGCTGTTTAGCAGTCTCGCTGACCTATCCCGAATCTCTTGTATGTATGATACTTGGTCTTCCTGAGTTTTCCGACCCAGCTTGGATGTGTACTGTGCGAGCGTGATGCATGTCCCTGTAGCTGTCCACACCACTGCTCCAGGGTCTAGGCGGAGTTCAGTAATTGCTTTTCCTCCCTGTATCACTCTCCAACCTTCTCTTCCATTTATCTCCAGAGTCCTGATTGCTCTGACTGCTATCCAGTTCTGCTCTCGGTTGATAAGTCTCTGCCCTTCCCTTCTCAGATTACCTTCTGAGTTTTTTGCCTGGGCCATAACCCACCGCGAGGCTATCCACTCTTCTTCTTCCCCACCTTCTTCCCCACCTTCTTCCACTCTATAGAACTCGTCTGGCACTCCCGGAGTATCCATGTCTTTGTACCACGCCCCAAACTTCAGTTTATTATCTTCTTTAAGAATCTCCTGCCAAGCTTGGGGAATTGCCTCCATTAGTTGCTGAAGCTTCTCACCCACTCCTCTTAGTCTCCCCAGCTGATTTCGGAGTTCTCTTTCCGACTTCCATTCCTTAGCATCCTCCGACCAAATTTCTTTGACCTGTGTCACCCCTTTCTCCACCCATTTCCTCCCAAAACTCCCTCTTGGTGTTAACGCTGCCGAAAAGGTGGAGCCTTCCCCTTGTCGGATCCTTGGATTGTCAAATAACGGCTGAATCAAAATTTCCTCCTTCAGCCGTGGGTCCGGCCCCTCTGGGGGTCTTAACCTCTTCCATGCGATCCACCAAGCCCGCCCAATGATCGACTTCGGGCGTCTGTTCACAAAGCTTGACATTTGCAGACAGGTCCAAACTTCCTTCGTTGTGTTTAGATGGAACTGTTGTTGGATGATGTACTGTATTATTTCCAACCAGCATCTTTGCGCCGTTTGAGTTGACGCCTTCATGATCCACTTCCCCAAGTGGGCCGTGTTCTGTTTCTCTGGGTCAATGATGCCCAAGCCCCCCTGGTCCTTGGGCTTCGTCACTTTGTCCCACGCCACCTTAGTAATAAAGCCCTCCTGCTCCTCTGCTTTGTGCTTCCAGAGATACTTAGCTGCCGCTCGTTTCACCTTCCGAATTGTTGGTTTATAGATCATGATTACCGCTGCAATATGCCATAGTAACGAAAAAATGAGTGATGTGATTATTGTGGCTTTGCCCAGCAGGGACAGGCCCGTTGCCCCTCTGCACTTACTGATGGCAGCCTCCGTCCTCCCCACCAAGATCGTGTCTTGTACTGGCCTGCTGTCTGTTAGCGAAATCTGCACTCCCAGGCACCTCTCGGAATCTGCTTCTCTAATACGCTTCATTGTCCAGTCATCTGACAACTCATATTCAGCAGGTAAGAAGTAAGCTGATTTGTCCCAGTTCACCTTGGCCTCCGACAGCGTTGCATACTGGTCCAAAATTCCTTTGGCTTCCCTTGTTGATTCTGCAGGTGCCTCGGTAATAAGAAGCAGATCATCAGCGATTGCTCCAGTAAGTACTTCTACTCCCCCCCCCAATTGCAGACCTTTTACCAACGGAGCGGCTCTGAGGGAATTCAGGAGAACTTCTATTTGGATTACAAAAAGAAGTGGTGCCATTGGACACCCTTGTCGTAAAGACCTTGATAGTATGAACTCCTGAGATCTTCTTCCGTTTACAATAACTGAGGCTGTTGAAGAACAGTACATCGCTGAAATCCAGTGTCTGAATAAAATCCCAAAGTTCATGTGCTCCAACGTGGCAAGGATGAATGACCAGTTAACCCGGCCATAGGCCTTCTCTAGATCAAGCATTGCCACCATTACTTGCCTCCGCTCCTTGCTTATGATCTCTAGAGCCCCCATTGCTACCAATATATTCTCCGCAATTGATCGGCCTTTCACAAAGGCCCGTTGGTCCACTCCGACCAGTTCTGGGAGAACTTTGGCTAGGCGTCTAGACAACACTTTTGCCAATATTTTATATGATACGTTAAGGAGGGAAATAGGTCTCCAATTCCTAACGTTCTGTTTGTCTCCCTTCTTGTATAGGAGGGTAATCACCCCCCTACACATGTCTTCAGTCAAAGTCTTGCCCTCCAATACCTTGTTGAACAGTCGGAGCAACACTGGGCCCACCTGTTCCCATGTTGCTTCGTAAAACTCCACTGGGAGCCCGTCGTCTCCGAGGGTTTTTCCTCTTGCCATGCAGTCCACCGCTCCCTTGAGCTCTTCTAGCGTCAGTGGTCTGTCGAGGTCTTGTCTTTGATGTTGCGTGAGTGCCTTGTCTGTGTTCTGCCACAAGTCTGCTTCTTCTTTGAGGACCGCTAGGGGCTCTTATGGAGGTCTCCTGGATGTCAAGATGTCGCTGTAGTACGCCATTGCGTAATCTGCAATTGTTGCCGTGTCCTCCGCCAAGTCTGCATATGCGTTAAAGGGGTGTTTTAGAGCCCTTATGATCCCATGAGATCTGTGGGGGCACAACCTCCTGAAGGTCTCCTTTGTCATCCGGTCTAGATGGGCCATCCCCCTCTCTTTCGCCCTTCGAGCCCAAATCTCCTGTTGTTCCACCTGTAGGACCTCCCATTTGGCCATCCATCTGTCCCTGCGATGTTCCCAGTACAGATCTGTCAGTGGATCTCCCCCAATCTGGTCTTCCGCTTTGTCACCATTCTTCTACATTCCTCCTCCTCTTTCCTTCTTTTGCTAGCAAGGATTCTAGAGAATGCTTCAAGCGCTTTTGTTACCATTCTAAATCCGACTTGAGTCCACTCCTCTTCCGACTCGAACCAGTCTTTCGTCCGTTCCCAGTCTTCCCAGTGCTGTCTGCACCAATCTAACACCGCCGACTCCTTCGGGTTCTCTACATTCAGACGAAAATAGCCTCTCTCCCTCCAAATACTTGTGCTGAGCCTGAACACTGCCTTCACAGGCCAGTGATCGGACGTTGGGTCTGGTACCGGCTCCACTTCTGAAACTGCTTCCCAAGCCTCCCCCTTCGTGAGAATCAGATCTAGTCTTCTCCTCGGTGGGTTCCTATTCTCTATTCTCTGTGTAGAGAACCATGTGTACCCCGGGTGCAGCTGGCGAAATGAGTCCTGCAGGCCTTGGGTTTCCAATACTTGCTCCAGAATAAGCGCATCCGCCCTCTTCAATCCTGCCTGAGGTGAATCCAGGCCAGGGCAGAGGACTGTGTTAATATCTCCCGCAATCACCATGTGGTCTGACTCATGGATCACATTTTGTAAATCTGATAAAAAGGATCTTCTTGCCCCTGGAACTGATGGTGCATATATAAACATCAGTGTCCAGGTCTGTTCTGCAAAGCGAATGGTCACCCAAACCCACTGGCCCCATATGTCCGCTTGACTGTCCATAATCTCTACATCCAAATCCCTGTGGAGTAAGATGGCAGTTCCGCCTCTCGTGCCATCAGCCGGTGCCCACCACTGCTGCCCCCTCCACCATCCTGAGCACTGAACAATTTTCTGTTCGTCAAATTTCGTTTCTTGAAGAAAGGCGACCTGTGCCCTGTGCTCCTAGTCCTAATGGCCCGGGAGCACCTATCGTGGGAGGTATAGGCCCAGAGGCCTTGACGCCTGGCACAAATCCACCACAGACGGCCGGACTGTGGGTGCAGGCGCCCTCATAGAACCCCGGGTATGGAGTACCAACACTGGGAGGATCGGGAGTCTGGGATACTAATATGAGAGGAGGGAGATCAACGACTGTACAAGCAGGGACACAGGCCGGACAAGTTCAGCCAAGTCCGGCGACACAGAGCATCGTTGCAAGTGTATCAGAACAAATGGAATAGAGAAGAGGGGCAATGGTCCCATACCAACAAGGGAGATAAGTCACGGGAGCTGCAGTAAATCATCAATCCTTTGTTACACTACACATCAACCCCGAGTTTGTTCTTGGTCACTACGAGGAAGAAGCAGCGGCACGAGGGGCGCTCGGATCATCAGAGGCAAGTCTGGCCAGTAACGGTGGGAGAGATTTGGCAGGAGGGAGCGGCGAGGCGTTCAATGATAGGGATATGACTCGAAGGGGACGACCAGACCAAATCATGAGGGATCCAGGGAACAGGCTTACACTCTCGACACCAATCAAGACAAGGAAAGTAGGGGAGGCAGGGTGTGTGGAACCAACAAGGGAGGAAGAAGATGGGGAAGTGGAGGTGGAGTTTGTAAACATCACCTCCCCCACAGGTCAGCATAGAGTGAATCAAGGGGGAGACCCAAGACAGAGGGGGAAGTAGGTAGTATCCAGCTCGGGCCAGACACAATACCCCTCCCAAGGGGCACATTATGTGGTAGTCGTTTGTTCCTCTCTCGCCCCACAAGATACTAAGATCATGGCCGGAAGAACTGAAGGAGGAGAATTTACTCTACCTACATTGCTAGTGGAGAGCTTCCCAAGAACGAAGGCTGCAATTAATGCCGCAGTAACTAGATTTGTAGCTGGAAGATTCCCCCACCAATTGATTGCAGGGATCAGGGTGGGCAGGAAAACAATCCAGTTGAAGGAAGGACCAGCGCTGCATCTCCACCTGGTAATGGTGGATGCAAAGATCTCGCCAGAAATAGCATCTCTTCTGGCAGTTCAGGATATCCACTGGATCCCGCCCCAATGGTTTGACTGCAAGACATCAGCGGAAGCTGCAAGGGTACACTTGGTGGGAAGAGTGAAAGCAGACCTGGTGGCATTGTTTTGCAGCTCGCTACCGGCAGACAAGCAGCCCTGGACAGTCCCCTTCAAAAACCTGTTGATCCAACCATGGGAGTCTCAAGCGGAAGGAGAGAACAGAAGTCAGAGCAGGCGCAAAAAGGGGAACAGCAACACTCAGCCCACAGATTTGCGGATCCAATCCTCAGCCGTACCCGAAAACACGAATGGATAAGCTAGTAATGGTGTCCTGGAATATACGGGGGTTGGGTGATACATCTGGAAGACACAGGAAGGCAAGACTGAAGACGTGGATACACGCATAGGGCACAGGTCGCCTTTCTTCAAGAAAAAACATTTTCAAATTGTTGCTCCCTGCAATATTGGCGGGGAGCTGCACCTGCTGGAAACCGGGTCCCGCGTCTGTATAATCGGGTAAGACCCGATCGCGCGCGTCACAAAGTACCACCTATGGTACGTTGCCATTATATTGAAGAGATCTAAGACGCAGACCCTGGGGTTGGAAAATAGCATCACATAGATGAAACAAAAATGAAACTGTTCAAAAAAAAAAAAAAAAAAAAAAAAAGAACGGAACTGTGTACTCAGTGACTGGCCTCTACAACACCATGGACTTCCGAAAACGGGCCCAGCGTCCCATTGAAACATCTTGTGGCACCCAGTTTGCTTGTTTGTATTCCTAGGGTTGGAGGAGTATTTGGAATTTGACGGGCTACTGGCGGGGCGCAGCGCTACCGGGAGCGCTGCGCCCCGGTACGGACCGCGGCAGCGGAGTGAGGCGGCGAAGTGGGAGGGCGCCTGGCGTGAACCGGCTTCGCTCTGGCGCGTTCATACGGACGAAGTACTGCATGGCGATGGCGTGACAGAGGCGCTAGTGGGGTGACGAGGTGTTGCAGGGCTGGGGGTCGAGCTTACAGCAGCTGCTTGTTAAGCGCTTTGCGCACGCGCGGGGAGCGGGGGTGCTTGGTTATACTGTGCCACAAGTTGACAGGGAGAATAGACCGACTCCCGGGGGTTTTCTGGGAGTTCCGCGTTCATACTCCATTGCTGCTGCGTTTTTGCCCGTGGCATAGAGCCTGTGAGGTGTCGTCTCTGGGGATGCCTGTGGAGTTCAGCGGAGTGAGCCTTGGGTGACCCGAAGTGCGAGTGAAGTAGCTACTCGTCATCACCAGCGTTCTCGTTCATCAGCATCAGGGATCGGCCGTAACTCAAAGAAACATGGTGGGGTTTCCTCATCATCATCAAGGCTGTTCGTCACTGCCATCATCATTTCTTCATCATCGTTGTTGTCGAGCATGACTCAAAGGAACAGCGTAAGGGTTCCGTTATCATCATTAGGGCTGCTCACCGTTGCCACCAGTATCATCAGGGTGATGCTCTTCATCACCATTGAGGCGGTAACTGGGGCCGCGAGCAGCTTGTCAGTAATATTGCATTACTAGTATTGGAAACAAAGTAAGTTGGCTAGCGTGCAAGCACCTCATTCATATTTTACTATTTGAGGGTGCTAGGGCGCTGCGTATCCCTATTATCACCATCATTAGTGCACCACCACAGGGCGCGTAATTAGCAATTTCATCATTTTGATCGTAGTCATCATTGATCATCGTCATCATTATCATCATCATCATCATTTACTTTCATCGTGATCTATCCCATCAGAAGTTGACTCTCGTCAGCAGTATTCATCATCATCATCATCATCATCATCATCGTTAGAATCATCATCATCATCATCATCATCATCATCATCATCATTATCATCATCATTGAAATCATAGTCACCAGTCATCATCGTCATCATTTCAACAATCATCCATCAAGGTTACCGCCACAACGAGGAGCCACGCGCGCTAGAAAACTGCACGCAGCAAGGAAAATAGCGCGCGCGCGCTCGATGATTGCGCGCGATTGGGTGCGCGCCCTGAGCTGAAAATTGGCCACTGGTGGTCTATGGCGAGGAGCAGAGGTGGTCCAAATTTCAGATCAAATGGTCCAGCGGATTAGGAGATATCGAAGATCTAGGGCGCGCCATGAAATTCGAGTGTGTTGGGCGATGCACTATCAGCAAGTCGCCATCAAGATTACTAGTCATCTGCAGTATCATGATCATCAGCACTATCATCCTCATTTTAGGTCCGCAATTAATATTTCTTCTGGGCAGCTTCATTAGCATGCTCACCCTCATCACAATTTTTTCATTAGTCGTAATTCATCTGCAGGCGAAGTTGATCGCCACTGCTATCCTTAGGTTTGCTTCACTCAAATAGTCATCCATAACACTTCCATCATCATCACTACCATCATCAATGCTAAAATCATCTGAAAACTTTCAGTCTCAGGGTACTGTTTTCGGCTACCCAATTATCCAATAGTCATTAATGTTTACATCCTGATTAGCGATATCCTGATTACCTACATCTAGATTACCTATACTTTGATTACCTATATCCCGATTACCTATTTCTTGATTACTTACTTCTTGAGGAGAATTTTCTTTATTTTGTTTTTTCATGAGTTTCCTTTTCCTAATTGGGGATTTTGAACATTGAATTTTGCAGATGCTTTAGTAGGGATAGGACTTCGGAGGTTACGGCTGGAATTTTGGTAGGCAGGGGGGTTTTGAGACCCCAGGGTACAGACATACGGAAGTTACCCACAGCAGGTCTGAGATCCGCCTGGCCTAAGTTAGGGGACAAGCCAGGGGAAGGACAGTAGGACTGTCAGCCTGGGCTCCACCTGGCCTTGGGTAAGCTAGGGGAAGGAGAGATAGGGCTGGCCAATTGTGGGTATAGACTACTAGTTAGCTGTCCCCGAAAAATTAACCCTGGGGTCTGTTACAGGGGAGCCTCATTCTACAGGGGTGTTGCATGGTGGGAGGCAGTAGCCCTATTGGGAGTAGGGCAGATTGGGGATTGTCTGAGTCTGGGGCCGGGGTTGGAGAGTTGGTCGCCTTCATCCCCAGCGAGGGCAGACAGGGACAAGGGTTGGGCAAAGGCAGCCTCTAGGAGGGGATTGGTTGCCTTCGCGGATGTGGTGGAGGGAGGGGAGGGGATCTGTTTTATGTTGGGGCCGAGGGATTTTCCTCGGTGGAGGCAGCATGAGACAGGGTACAGTGGGTATGGATTGGTTTGAGCTGTGACCAATGGAAGTGTATCCTTTTCACGATCTAATAAACTCGACGCATCAAAAAAAGCTCTGATAATTTCAATACAGTTCAATACTTCAAAACCAGCCACCTGCTGCTCTACAATCTTGGCAGCACCTGGTCTTCTTCTTTATTTGGGATATAGGAAGTCAGGGATCGTCGAACCTAGACTGATAACTGCTGAAGTTGTTTTGTTCTGTGCTCCTGGATTGCCGATGCCAGAACAACGCTGGCCGGAGCTGGGGCATAGCCCTGTAACCTGTAATTGGCAGGGGCGGTAGGCCTTGTAGAGAGAGCTGGGGTTTGCTGAGGGAGGAAAGCAAGCCAATGGTGAACCAGGAGGAGCTACCTTGACAACCTATGGGGTGGGGTTAGTCTGSGTAGTGAGGAGAGATCAGCTAAGGCAGTGGGGGGATAGGTTTGTCTTGTTCTAGAGTTGCAATATCCTGGTAAGGGAGGGCTTGGTGTTGTTCAGGATTAGGAGTCCAGTATGGCTGACTCAGCATGTGTAGCTACATTTTTTTGTCATCACTGGCATCATTAGTATCATCAGCATCAGAATTTTCTATTCTCAGGTTTTTCTCAGCCGAAGCCGGATAATGGCCCCGGTGTTACAAACTGATGTATGTTCATATGGGATGCTGGGCCCGGTTCCCAGCACGTGCTGCTCCCCACGAATAGAATGGAGTTTCTTTCTGTCAAAAAAAAAAACAAAAAAACAAAAGGGTTGTGGACGTTTCTCTTCTTAACCCGGGGCTCCATTTCACTATCCCGTCAACATAAAACACCGCCACTCCCCCCGACGGCCGAAAACGGCCTTTCCGGAGAGTTAGGGCTGCGTTCGGGGGTAGGCCGACGACCATTGTCGGAGAAACGGACGGCAGAGGATTGATTGATTAGTACATGATTGCCCCAGAAAAGGCCTGGATGGTAGCTGTGGTGATTGCAAACACTCTTGAATGACAGTCTAGAAACCAAAAAAAAGGGAAAGGAAAAGGACACCTCCGAGCCATTCGAGGCATACTGACACTAGTAGGACGTTTTTTTTTTTTTTTTTTTTTTTTTTTTTTTTTTTTTTTTGGAGTATATTCCATAATGGCAAAACGAGGCCGGGAATCCCTCGACATCAACAACCTTCTGGGCCTTTAGATATTAAAAAAATAAAAAATAAAAAAATCAACAACCAGCAAAAAGGGAAGAATAGTTCCCAAGACCGTAGAAGAATTATGAGAACTAAGGCGAACGGGTAGGAGGAGAACCAAGGATGTCCTGTGAAGACCTTCAACCTGGTGGGGGTAAGAGAACCAACCTGCTGGACGTAATTGTAGTCAGTTACATCCAGGACCTGCTGTGATTGCAGTCAGAGACATCGACGCAAGTCCTCGTGTGAGTATGCTGTCATAACAGATTTCAGTGATTTTTTTCATTTTTGTTTTTTGTTACATGCTCCGATCTATTGTTGGGGAGCCGCACCTGCTGGAAACTGGGTCCAGCGTCCCATAATGCATCCAGAGTGTCACATCAAATGTCTGCTTGCCAGCATTGATTGCCCTGACTCGCAGGGGATTAACTGGGCAGGATGCAGGTTGTAAGAGAAAGATTGAGAAGAAAGGAGGCCCCTTCGCCCTGCTGCTCATCTGCGGCTGTTTCTTCTTCTTCTTTTCTTCTTCTTCTTCTTCTTCTTCTTCTTCTTCTCCTCCTTCGGGCATCGCCACACAGCACACGAAACTTAAGACGAAACGAGTGCATCTTCCCACAGAAAATGGCCAGGTTTTATAGGTTTGCTATAAATAGTAATGAGTGTATCTTGTCACCTTTCCTGGGCAGATGCACTCGTTTCTTTTTCGTTTAGTGTGCCCCGTGGAGAGGCCTCTTCTTCTTCTTCTTCTTCTTCTTCTTCTTCTTCTTCTTATTATTATTATTATTATTATTTTCTACCGTTTGATAATAAAAAGTTTCAGATAGAGGTCACAACACTTGACGAGGTGATAAGAGCCCCCTCGTAAAGTGACCCACCTGTAGAAGACCCCATCTATTGGTGGGGAGCCGCACCTGCTGGAAGGGCACCCTTTTTCTGCTCTTGGCTGTCGGTGTCAGCCATTTTGGTCCACTACCTCCAATCCCTTGTAACATCCGGACATATACGTTTGCACTAGCAAGTGGTTTTTTTTTTTTTTTTTTTTTTTTTTTTTTTTTTTTTGTGTGTGTGTGTGTGTGTGTGTGTGAAGCAAGATTTGCCTGAGGCACTTAGTGGTGGTTAAGAAAAAGACAAAAAACAAGAGGACGATGGCGGATGGTCAAATCAAGGCCCGGGCCATTTATGGCGCTGACTGAGTGGAATCAGAGGCCCTTTCTCTTCCTTTTGTTTTTTTTCCCCCAAGGCTTTGCCTGTTGGGCTGCTCCATCTATTAGTGGGGAGCAACACCTGCTGGAAACCGGGTCCAGCGTCCCTTGTCACAGCACTGTGTTTTTCTTGGGACTGTGGCAGTTTCAGCTTCTGATCTGGAGCCCTGTCCTTCCCTCAGGGCTGCATGAGTCACCCTCCTGTTATTTCTCTTTTTTTTTTTGGCTCTTTCATATAATTAAAAAAAAAAAAGCTCTGCCAGTGGTTAAGATACTTGGCTCTTGAGGCCCAGGTCGCCGGTTCGAATCCATGCTTGCACGACTCGGACGAGGACGTCGGCCTCAGGGCTGGGACAAGCGGCGCCATCCTGTAACCTCCGCTGTTGGGGAGCTAGATGTGCAGATCCATGTTGCCGGGTGATCCCGTGTGTGTGGACGGGACGGGAGTACCAGTGGTGAGGAGTTGTCCTGATTGAGTGCATGAATTGCCGTGACTGTGTGGTGTTGTGTGTGGCGTGTGTTGAGTTGAGTTGGACACTACAGCCTTGTGATTCGCTGCAGCTGTCTATTATTACAAAATGCAAAGGATGCCGAGTTGATTCTCTCTCTCTCTCTCTCTCTCTCTCTCTCTCTCTCTCTCTCTCTCTCTCTCTCTCTCTCTC
>BFEA01000120.1:792468-808027 GCA_003427395.1 Chara braunii
TTGTGTGTGTGTGTGTGTGTGTGTGTGAGAGAGAGAGAGAGAGAGAGAGAGAGAGAGAGAGAGAGAGAGAGAGAGGGAGAGAGGGATACGTGAGATTCAGGGCTTCGCTCCACAACTCTCCACATGCACAAAAGAAAAGAAAAAAATGACGGTGTATCTTTCCATGTTCTAGCAAAAGATTCATTCTCATTTTGCACGTTTGGAGAGTAGTGCAGCGACGCCCTCATTCACGTTTGGAAATCCAATGGACCGTTTCAAGTTTCAACGGATTTCTTGGCACGTGTAGTGGAGGTAGCCCAGCTCACCAAATGTGCAAAATGAGAATGAATCTTCGGTTAGAACATGGGTAGATACACAGCCATATTTTTTGTCTTTTGTGAATGTGGTGAGTAGTTGAACGAGACCCTATAAAGGGCATCGAACATGGGCCTCGCCCGACTACGCACCACATACACAAAAGACAAAAAATATGGCCGTGTATCTTCCCGTATTCTAGAGGAAGATTCGTTCTCATTTTGCACATTTGGTGACTGGGGCTCTCTCCACAACGCATGCCAGGAAATCCAACAAGCGGTTTCAAAGTTCAGCAGATTTCGTGGCATGTGTAGTGGAGACACCCACTCACCAACTGTTTCAAGCTTAGGTCACCCCGAAAAAGAAAAAAAAAAAGCTTCTGTCACTTTCTGACAGATTCTGCTCGGGTATAAAAGGTAAGTTTCTGGTTCTCTTTTTCTTTTTGCAAAAGCACCGAGTTCTTGTCGTTTTCGAACTCCCCGAAATGGGAAGAACCAAGTTCAGCCAACGCACAGAGATTGCCTTGCGGGCCAAGCACGGCCCCCCAAAAAACAATTCCTGGCCAATCTATCATTTTCCGCAGGGCTTGGGAGCTTCAATTCAGCCCCCCCCTATTTTAGCCGTTGCGGCGCACCACATGCGCGAGCGACGTGCGCAATGCGGAGGTGCGCCGCGGCACGTGATGCGCCGCAACCATGAAAAATACCCTCACCAATTTTCACCTTCCCACCTTTGAACAGAGCGAGCCCCCCCCCCCAAAAAAAAAAGTGGTGGAGCAAGGCCCAAAAAATCCTGATTCAATAGTTAAAAAAGATCCAAAAAGAAAACAAGGTTGTGCAGAAAAATAAACTGAACAATTTTTGCCCCAGGGCCCCAGGGTAGAATCAAAATTCTTTGCCAAATTAGAAACGAGTTCAAATAACTTCAAATAGAGATTAAATTAAGAAGTAACTTTTTATTTCTATTTTTTTCATTTCTTAACACGTTTTTGGGTTGGCTTGACTCGGCTCGGCCAGGCAAGTGGTCCCCGGCCACTCTGGTACCATAGGTGTAAAGCAAACAGCTTCCTACCTGAACCACATTCTGGCCAGGGAACAGCTGGTTATCGGCCAAGTCGTCTGTCGGGCTGAGGAACATGTAGATCATGACATGATAAAGATCTGCCTGTGATCCGGTCACCCACTTGATGACGATAAGAATCGAAAGATATCCGAACAACGACCCCAGGAAGAGCATCTGGGGAATAAACTCGTACCTGCACCGAAAAGGGACAAGCAAAAGAAAAACTCAGGGAAACCCCCCCCCCCAAAAAAAAAAAAAAAAAACTTCATGTGTGAGGCCATCAGCACAAAAACTTGAGACAACGCCTGCTTTTGCACATACAAACAAAAAGTGACCTATTGCGGTACCCAGCCCATGTCCTACTGCACGATCATGTCGAGAGCTGAGTCAGCGACAGTTGACGAAGCGTTATCGAGAGACGGCAGTTGCAGGGTGAATCCTTCGACAGTACTCATGTTATTTCGTGAGAGTGACGTGAGAAGTGCTCACGATGCTCGTGTATTCCAAGTCACCGATGGAGTCGAAGGAGAGAGTGCTGTTCTTTTGGAGACATACGAGCTTTTGCATTACATGTGTGGATCCAAGCGTATGCGCTCTGCTTGTGTGATGTCCTAATCATCGTTCCTGGAAGCATGGATGCGCTATCGAGTTCTCTCGAATAGCTATCACATCTCGCTTTCATTCATGTGGCTAAAAAGCCGTTAAATGGTACACAAACTCACAAGGCTACTTTTGAATAAACGGAGGCTGCAGTTAATAAACAGATCATCATCAGTTCCAATCCTCAGATGGATAAGATAACCAGGCAGGGTAAAAAAACAAACAAACAAACAAAAAGAACCAAAAAAAGGGAAAAAAGAAAAAAAGATACCCAGGCAGGGTAGTTCTTAGCTGGTACACTTACGGGGTAGTATAGTTGGCCCCTCCTTCCTATGACCCTAAACCCCGAGTACATATCTCAGGGTCGGCAGTGTTGGATTAAAAAAAAAAAAACAGAGAGATAAGAATATAGAGTGGTAAAATGCAGCTGTCCCCCATATGAGGAGAAGGCAGCTTGCATTTCCTTTAAAAAACAAACAAATCCGCATAAACAACCATTCAAACAAAAAAAGACAGGCATAGAAAAGGCCATGAAGTTTATGTGAAAAAACTAGGTAAGTTTTTGCACGCAGGCCTTTTCCGCAAAACTATGGCCAAAAAAATTTTCACTCCCTGATTCTCTGCCCAAAAGTTCGAACTCGCAACAAATCGATTAAACTTAAAGGAACTGTTGAAACTTCACCGAAGGAACTGTTGAAACTTCACCGAAAAACACAGTTCGAACTCGCAACAAATGGCCTATTCTCGGTGGTCACCGAAAAACACGGTTTGAACTCGCAACAAATGGCCGATTCTCGGTGGTGTTCGAACTCACAACAAATCGATTAACTTAAAAATCAGGGAGTGAAAACACGGTTCCAACACGACCGAGAATGTATTAGTCGTTGTCAAGGGCTCAGTTGTCATTTGAATGCCGGTTTGATCTTCCAACTTACACCACCACAATAGGATTTTTTTCAGGACCACCACTACTTGAGAGGATCTACATGTTTGCAAAGTTGAAGTCACGGCTAAAATAGGCCAGGAGCAGATGTGAGGCAATGATAGACTGGGGTGGCAAGGAGTAACACACACAGGTAGAGAGAGAGAGAGAGAGAGAGAGAGAGAGAGAGAGAGAGAGAGAGAGAGAGAGAGAGAGAGAGGAAAGAATTGCCCGCACAAGTGCGCTGGCGCAGAGGGGGGAAGAAACCGCGTACCAATGGAAAAAGACAGAAACAGACGAGATACGCACATTGCAAAAGCGGGAGAGAAGAGACCAAGGCGCGAGAGGCAAGTACCACCGAGTGCCAATGAGCTTAGCTCAGCTAGTACACACCCATAAACTGTTGACATGCAGACACGAGTTCACATCCCAGATGAAACCAGATCAACGGCGGAACTCCTGACCGTCATCAGTTTCACGACGATATATCAAGGCCGTCGGGCAAGAGACGAGGGAACGTTTGTGTTAAAACAACAGTCCATCTTCGATAATGTGCAATGAATGCGTTCTGTTAATAAAATAAAAAAAAAAAAAAAAAAAAAAAACACTCCATCCGGAACTATTTTGACACACTGTAGATTAATGTAGATTTTGGTCCAGTACTCATAGACAAGTACAATGACACTGCGTGAGCCGGTTGAGTGTTTTTCTTTTTCCCTTTTTCTTGTTGTTTCTTTTTTTAAGACGCTGGTTGATGGTAGAAGCTAATAGGAACCAACCAGACCTTGAATGAAAGACTGGAAAATATTGCAATGAAGAAGCTGAGGATGATGAAAACAAACATTTGATTGAACAAAGATTCATACTTCAAAAGCGGGAGAAAAGAGACGGAGGGGAAAGAGAAAAGGGAGTGATTGCATTCCGTGGGTGGATGGTTGGCTGAAAGGAACAAACCAGACGTTGAGCGGAAGGCTGAAAAATCTCGCATTGAAGTAGCTGAGGATGATGCCAACAAACATCTGAACAACTCCCAACAAGATTGAGAGCTTCATCTTCAACGAATTGAGGAACGGAAGCTCAGTACGTGTGCCATGCCAAGCCGGGTCGACGCCAAACGGATACACACGATGGCCATCTTGGATCAGCCCGGCTGTAGAATCATCCCTGAAAGGACACGTTCATTCCGAAAAAGGCAATATTCATCAAACAAGTTCCTTCAACAGTAAAGACGGAACTAACCCGCACAAATAGAGACCCCCCCCCCCCTCCCCAAAAGTTGAAAAGCGCGCTAGTTCCAATACATATTACATCATCCTTCAAAACATCAGTTACAATTGGAACAATTCTGAGAAGATGTGAGACACGCATGACAGACACACATCACGACAAGAAATGGTCCAGATGTGAAATGGTATTAACGTGGGGATGGGTAGGGTAGGTGGCCTATCCTGTCAGGACAACCATTGGCTGCCGCTACCAGCAATCACTGCGGGTCTGGTCCTTGGCCTAGGGAAAAAAAAGGGAAAAAGAAAGACAAGAAATGGTCCAAATATTATTAGAAAAAAAAGACAAGAAAAAGCATGGACCCAACAAGTATAACAGTAAATACCAACATCGGACGATTGGAAAACCACAGCGAGGGCCCAGGCTTGGTGACCGCTCATGCAACCGTGACCAGTAAGTTTCAACTTTCAAGCGATGCAGTAGATATATACTAGATTACTAGGGAGATATCCCGGTCGCCCGGGTCCCGACGTCACGCCTGGTGTGGCGACCGGGTGACCGGCCGGGCATGACCCCCGGGCATGGGCCCGGGAAGCCTCAAAGCAAAAACAAAACAACAAAAAGAAAAACCTAAAAATCTGGGGGGGAAAAAAATGTTGTGTAGAATTGCAATATAAAACTTTTGGCTGAGGGTCACATCAGAATTGCTCACGGAACTGAAGATGAAAAGAAAAAAAAGCCAAATCACACTAAGGCACCCCCCTTTACCCCCCCTTTAGCCCCTTTAAAATTCATTTATACTCCATTTCCCCCCCCTTGACAGCCAACTCTCAAAAAGAGAAAGAGCCCAGATTTGGGCTCCTCTCGGAGAGCGCAGAAAAAAACCACCGCCATTTTGTTTTGTTTTTTTCCATGCCTGGGTATCCCGGGCGTCGGGTCCGGGTGACCAGCCGGTCCAGACCGGCCGGTCATGAAAATCTTCCTAGCTAGATGACCTGTTGCGGCTTCGCTTGCAAGAAAAGAGAACGGAATGCCAAGGTGGAGGGTCTATTTTCCCCCCATTTCCTGAGGTAGTTGATTATAGCTGCGGTTTGTGATTTTCAGTGGGAAGTCATTCTCACTCCCTCCTTTTTTTTGTGATGGAAGCAGTCTTTCCCTAGTGTGAGAACGCATGCACGCCTAAAAAAACAATAATAATAACTCTTTTATACTGTTTACAGTGTACTCTTTTTATTTCTCATACAAGTTATAATATATACATTAAATTCATCAATCATATTCACTTAAAAAAGGAAAAGTATATCTAATTGATGAACAACTTAATTAAAAAAATAGGTAGAAAATAATATTGCAAGTAATCTCCACCAACGCAGCCTCTGCCGGAAATATTTTGACTACATTTTCTTTCGAACATAAACACCGCTATTTGATTACTAATCATAAATTTGAAATAATCGCTTGTCGCTAGCAAACAGCATAGACCCCAACCGAAACAATTCTGCACCCCCTCCCAACCCTCTCTGTCTCTCACACACGAACACACACATCCATGTTCCAACACGTCACCTATGAACTCGAAAACCAACTTGCGAGCAACTCACGAGCAATCGGGTGTATTACACTTCGAAGCCGAACACACATCCACAGATGGGAGGAAGAGGGAAACAGTACTCGTTATTAGCAAAACCCACTTACGAGCAATCGGGTGAACGGCACTTGAAAGCCGATTTTCCAAAGAGAGATAAATTCACTGAAAAGAACTCGTTGTATATCAAACCAGTGTAGATTGAGAACATGGCCATCAACAAAATACAGTATCGACCACCATACGCCATCTCCATGATATCGCCAAGTTTCTGCACAGACACAGAGATCAAAACAAAGCGGTGAGAAAGATGGAATCACCGTGCAGTCTTCGACCGAATAGAACACACGGTCGTTATAGCTCTATTTGGAGCAAGTTCCAGTCCAGGTACAGCAATAATGACCACACGTTCTACTCGGGGAAGACCATAGTCAATCGAGCAACCACATAGACAAACAAAAAAGCAAAGCAAGGAGGGAATAAACTGACAGCAGAACTTACACAAGATGAACAAGCAGGAAAAAAAAGACACAATTCCAAGCCGTAAAGCCAATTTACCACTAGTACTTACGATATACATAGAATAAGACAGGCTCTACGGCCACATCCGTTGAATGGAGTCCAGTTCTCTGGGGAAGCAACACTTAAGCAAAAGGGTGTCATAGGTAAGAACTACGTAGCATCGTTTCGCATTCCGAGGCAAACACGAACATGTTCGCCCGAACACAAACAAGCGCCCAAAACCCTCCGAACGCAAACATAAAAAAATATTTATTAAAAAAAAAAAACAGAAAAATCTGAAAATATATATATATGTCATGTAAAACAACAATACAAGGAACTTTTGCCTTGGCATCATGTTCAAATTCTTAGCCAAACGTGAGTTACAACTGAAAAACCGACCGAACACGTTTGCGAGCCGTTTGCACGGACGCGAAGGGGCGTGAACATCTTCGCTGTGCTACGCAGGGTAAGAACTTGGCTAAAAGAGAGGGGAAGGGGGGGCGGGGGGCATTAGACACTGCCTGTGCTATCTAGAGTGTGCACGACTAGATCCATACGCTGGGGAGCCAAGGTAGAATCGGGGGACAATTAGGAAGTGCAAGGAAAATTAGCAATAGCGAGATGACAATATCCCGAATGCACAATCACATTGAAAGCCGGAAAGTATCACAGTGTCCAGAAAGCAGCATTGCACCAATATAACACCAATGGAGAATCATAATTGCCACCACCAACATAAAGAGTCCAGGCCGTTCTCCCTACTTTGCGCTTGGCAACCAGCCTACTGCCTACAAAGCTACTGTCTGCCTACTGATTGACAATGCAACTGTTGATGTCAGCAGCCGACGAAGTACTTGAAGATGTCGCCCAGATGCAGACCATCGCCAATACCAGGTATGTGCCCTCACATCATCATCATCATCATCATCCTTCTCTATCTCCCTCGTCTTACACCCACGTCTTCCCTCTGTACACCTGAAGACCACATCTGCGCCTCACTGTAGTCCAAGCCTCAGCCAGCTATGGAGGCTGGGCTATGGCGCTGCCCTCAGCAGCGCCCTGCTTCCTGCACGACCACACACACGCAGCACCTTGCCCTTAGCGCACAGCAGCACGCGAGCCTTTGCTCCAGCAGCGCTGCTGCACAAACTGGCAAGTGCCTGAATGAGCCTTCAGGCAGCGAGCTCTTTCCTATATGGAAAGAGTCTGCCTGCCTCGGCGGCCTGGCTGGGCTGGGCTTCTGCCCAGATGCTTCCGGTAGTTGGCCCCAGGAGGCTGTGCCTCTGTTGCAGCTGCTGGGCCTCGTTCGGTTGGGCCTCCCAACTGTCTGTGTATGAAGCTGCGATTCTAGCCCAGGGCCTGTATTTCAGGAAAAGGCCAAGAAGGCCGTGCCGTGGAAATATCTTTGCAGCTCGGGCCTGGATTCCCTCAACCAACTGGCACGTCACAACTGCCTGGACCCCAAATACGAAATTGACAGCAATGGGCCTCTCGAGATTTGTTAGGCCCGCCTTCACTTAGGGTGGGCACATCTGTATCAGGGCCCCTTAGGCCTGCCGAGGACCCAGATCCTCGCAGAAGGGGAAAAAAAGGAAATCAACTTGGGTCATAACTAGTTTTTTTTTTTTTTTTAATCTCCCTGCCTGAGAACTCCCTTCCAGAGGATGCATATGCATCAAATGAAACATTTTTAGATGCTTCCCTGATTATGACGGAGTACAAATTGACAGCAGCAAGTTAACACAAACTCAATTGATAATTTGATATCCTGTATTATCATCATAACAGTAAGCAAATTCTTCCTATTTAAAGCGATGCCCCAAACACCTAAGACAAAAAGAAATGTTAAATATTTCACTTAAATCCATAATCCAATAATTGTATTTACTGGGATTTTGTCCCTGTCATCCCCGCTTGTTGCATGTGCGATGCATATATCCGCCAGGGATGATTGCAAGCCCCAAAAAATTTACAAATGCACAGTACTAAAAACTGGACGTGAATGTCCTTCGGGACATCCGTTGAAATTGAAACGATACAGAGAAAGAGAAGATTAGCATGGCCCCCGCACAAGGATGACACGCATAAATCGAGAAAAGGTCCAAATTTTTTCAGAAAAAAAAAAAAAACGGACGTGAAAGTTCTGATCTGAACTGACTTCCAAGTTTCTTCTCGATCCACATCAACACCATACATCAGACATGGATGTTTTCAAGCCCCAAAAAACTTACGAATACACAAGACGAAAAACTGGATGCAAAGTTTTTGACTCACCTGACTTCCAAGTTTCTTCTCGATCCACATCAACACCATACATCAGACATGGATGTTTTCAAGCCCCAAAAAACTTACGAATACACAAGACGAAAAACTGGATGCAAAGTTTTTGACTCACCTGACTTCCAAGTTTCTTCTCGTTCACAATCAACGCCAGACAGGCGATCAGCATGAGTATTCCATGTCCCCAATCGCCAAACATAATTGCGAACAAGAAGGGAAATGTAACAATGGTGAATGGCGCAGGGTTCGCTTCCTGGTAGTTAGCGATCCTGATGACAGCGCCAACAATCATCGCACAACAGCAGCAACCGACAAGGGCGAGTGTGAGGACCATTCCCATGGGTCGTAAATGCAACACGCAAAGTCGGCAAGATCATGTCCATCCATGCGAAATATTGAATGTGTCCGATTCCACACAACACGCCGACAACAGGATGACCAAGATAAAATTCAACGACACATTCACTCGTATACATTCGGTAATGATATCTATTTAACAGGAACAAAGGCAGATACGTTGAATGTGTCTAAGCACAGATCACAAACTAAGTAAGCAAGGGCTGGCACCAGGCCTGCCTCGGACTGACTGGGTGCCCCAGCCGACCCTGATACGGACATGGTCCAGGGAAACCCCAGCACACCATATATATATATTTTTTTAATCTGGAAAACAAAATGCTGTGTAGAATAATACTAGAATTGCAATAGAAAACTTTTGTATTAATGAAAGCAAATTTTGGCTGAGGATGACTGCAGAATTTGGTAATTAATTCACTTACTAGGCTACAAAAATGGCAGGGGCAAGTTGCCCGGCTGGGCAAAAGAAAATAAAAATAAAGAATTTCAAAAGCATATAACTTTTGCTTTGTTTATTTCTTATAATTTGGCAAGGAAGTTCCATGTGACCCTTGTTTTTTCGCATCACATAATTTTTTAGATTTTTTAGACTTTTTTTTTTTTTTTTGGCTGGGCATTTCATGGGTCCTCGCACGGCCGGGCCTCCTGGTCAAACAAGGTGACCTGGGCGGCCCGCGTCTGGTAGCACATTTTACTTATGAAATTCACAATAAAAAAACACAGAAAATACAATACAATTGAATAAATCAAATAAAGATCCACCAACAACTTGGGCGAACCGGGCGAGTTGCAAACCATTTCTGTTCTCTGAAGGTGAGCAGCAGCACGCTTACCCGTATGCATCCACGATCTCCTGGAACACATCGGTGAACTTATTTGTCTTGAAGTACGTTGGCGGTGATTCCTTGGTCTGAATTGGCTGGAATATGGTCCCTACTTGGGCATTACTGTCCATTGCAGCACGGTGGAGTGCATCTTGGATCTGAAGTCCACAAAAACACACACACGCACACAGAAAACAAACACACACAGACACACATGTAAACAAACACACGCATGTACACACACTGGAGTGAGTAAAGTGGGGATTGGTATCGCTAACTCTGGGCGATGTGCCGAGTCCTTATCCATCAGTCAAATGCATCCTGGGAAGACTGTCAGTCCAGGTTCAAACTCCTGCCTGACGAGTCGGTGAAAGTCCGACGAAAAAACAGTCTGGCAAAATCATGCTTTTTTTGAGTGCATAGCGAATATAACAGCACACATGTAAACAAACACACGCGCACACACACACACACACACACACACACACAAACACACACAAACACAGGCAAACACAGGCAAACACAGGCAAACACAGGCAAACACACACCGAACACGGAACACAAGAAACACATGCGCAAACAAACAAACAAACGTAAACTCATGCTTGTTCTCAGACAAACACGAGGAGGAGACGATACAAGGGCTCGTTCAAACCGTGCCAGTAATGCCCACCATACCATATAAGCTCCCTTCACTACATCAGGACTACCAGACACAGGTGGAAATTATCTCATTTCAGAAACAGGGACTTGATGGAACTCCCAGATCCAGGAAAGACAAGGACAAATAGCACAGAACTGTGCACAAGTGAGAGGTAAACATACCCTGGGCTTCGCAAACACTGGGCACCACGCCTCCGCTATAAGACACTTTCTTGTGACGTCGACACTGAGCATGTTCAGTGTGTGATAGACGGCCTTTTCTCTTCGCACCTGTCATTAAAATACCGCCATTCCAGCGACAAAACACAACCAGTGGAACAGAGTCATCCAAGCCCAAGAAATACCAGTTAGAAAGCAGAGCTCCTCTTTTTGTCCTTTTACGAAAGCACAGTTCGTCCATCCACGTTCCGAAGCAACAGAAGAAGGGCTTCGCTCCACTACTCACCAAATGAACAAGACGTGAACGACTCTTCCGCTAGAACATGGGAAGATACGCCGCCATATTTCTCATCTTTTGAGCATGTGGCGAGTAGTCTAGCGAGGCCCATAGCAAACATACATACCATGCACAAAAATAGCGAGAGCACAAGGGCTTGGGACGAGACGGGAAGAGGAAGAGGATCACTACGATACAACAGTCGGCAGTCTGATCAATCTCCATCCTATTTAACATTGCAATATATAGTGTGGTGCACATTTACTAGCAGCACGGAACTACAACCACAACGCAAGTTTGAGTCGAATACCGCCAACCAGTTAGCAAATTGAGCCAAATACCGCCCGCCATGGATTGTGTTTTCCTTTTTTCCAAATCTGTTGAAGCAAGTATTAATCAGTTGTTTCACAGAGAGTGCAGGCAATCGTTGTCAACGGAACCTATTCTAGTTTCTAACTTGTAAACCTCACAGGGTGCCTTGTGCATTGTTGTTCTTTGTTGCAGCTCTGCAACATGCCAGTCATTCTTCTTCTTCTTCTTCTTCTTCTTTTCTTTTTTCTTTTTCTTTTTCTTTTTTTACTTTTTAATTTAATATTTTCTTTTTAATTTCGGACCATTTCTCGATTTATGTGTGTCGTCCTTGCACAGTCGTTCATCTTCTACGTATCAAAGGCAGTGACGTTGCACAGAGTACAGAAAAAAAGTTGAAAAACACAATTCAGAAGGTGCAGAACGTGAAAGAGCATATTCCGAAACAGTGACCGGAAAAAGGGAAGAGTAGCAATCGCATTGCTTAATCATCATTGCCTCCAGGTGCGAAATCCAATGGGTCCGGCATTCGCAAATCAATTAGAAAGTAATATAAACCAATTGTTTGGTGCAAGATGAGCTAAATACATGATACCTCCCATAGACAACAATAGTCCAAGCAAAACTACTCAAAATCTTCACTAAAGTGACTAAACTTAGTAAACTAGGAATTTTTTTTTGCATGTGTTTTTTTATCTCACTTTAACCATCGAACCTGCAAACTCCTGATTGATAATCAGAAACCTTTCGACAAGGAAAATGAAGCTGGGATGAAACTGAAGCTCGCAGATGCGATTTTCAGCCCAACCCAGCAGCATGGTCGGTACACATACAGCCATGACCTGGTGTACCCAGTCACATCAACCAACTGGACACTTGAGCCTAAGCTCAAGAGATTTTGCATGCCGACCAGCACGGGTACAATATTTACAGCTCAAAGCAAGCTGGATCGAAGCTCACTGCTTAATCATTGCCTCCAGGCACGAAATCCAGTCGTCCGAAACTCACAAATCATTTTTTATAAATGAATTCGCAAATGTCCGACGGCTACAGACCTCCACAAGAAGACCACACAGTCAATTTATAGCCAAAAAAAAAGAAAGTTGACGAGCTGGATGCAATCGAGGGCTGTAGTGGAAGTTGACGAGCTGGATGCAATTGAGGGTTGTAGAGCGGTGCACAAGTCGCTGTCAGCCCAAAACTACAACCATGAAGCAAATATGTCCAATGCTGCCATAGATTGATTTTTTGTTTTGTTTTTCAAAATTTGGACCATTTCTCGATCTATGCGTGTCATCCTTGGGCAGGGCCCATGCTAATCTTCTCTGTATCGTTCCAATTTTAACAGATGGCCCAAAGGACTCACTGCCATAGATTGTATTTTCCTTTTTTCCTAATCTTCTGAAGCCAAAGTACCTACAGTGCATGGGTCCTGGGGACCATCTCACGCAAGTGTGTACATGCCATGCATCGTACTCCCACACACAATGAACAGTAGTCTCACAATAGACAAAGATAGAGAAGATGAGGACCGAGTTTCACAGCTTATATTATCAGAAATATGAATACAAAGTGTTTCAAAGTTCCCCTGAGTCCAGCGCTCATCAGCGCAACACCAATATCTTGCCAACTCATCAATATGACTTCCAGTGAATCAGTGCTACCCCTGCAGATAGTCTCCAAGTCATCAATGTGGTCACTACTCATCAGCGCCACCTCTGCAGGTCACATCCAACTCAGGTAAGTATCTTCCATAGCCAAACCTTGAATGAACACTCTCAGCCTCAATCCCTTCCTCCTATGATGCATACACACTCTTTAATACTCCTGTCTCTTATACACATCTAGATGTGTATAAGAGACAGCATCCAACTCAGGTAAGTATCTTCCATAGCCAAACCTTGAATGAACACTCTCAGCCTCAATCCCTTCCTCCTATGATGCATACACACTCTTTAATACTCATGAGGATCTACTCTGGATACTACTCATAGCTACATACTAACCCTCTACTACTAATGCTAACTCGCTGGGCAGCTATGGCTGCATCACTTCCAGCGTACAGGCTTCTTCCTCCCTCCAGCGCGTCTTCTCCTCCAGCGCTGCTCCTCCTGACTCAGCGCACAAGTGCACCAGCACTTCCACGCATTGCAGCCAGTGGAGATCTGGCGAGGAATGAGGCAGGCACCTCTTTTTGTAGTGCTGGCCACTCCTCGCTGGGTCCGCATTGGCTCAATTCAGCCTCTCCCTTTGTCCCAGACCCTGCATTGCATGTGTCCCAGTACAGTCCCAATGAGGTTCAACTGCTGCTGAGGCACTTCGGCCTGGATTTGGACTTGAAAGTCTGGATCTGGACTGACCCCTTGACTTAGACCAGAACTGGGACTGAGCCTACTGACTTCACTTTCGGACAGGCACAACTCTAAACGAACAGACACATTTACTACTTGAACAGGCACTTTCCATTGCACGAACAGGTACACGTACAGACACACCCTTACCCGAACAGACATGACATACACATCTCCTGGTGAACAGGTAAGTCTTTTGACAATGCCCTTTGCCTTAGATTTAGATGTGCCTGTTGACAGAGAACTTGACCTTTGACCTGCTTTCACGTTTCTGAGCCCTGGCGAGATACCTTTTCACAATGCTTTACTTTTTCAAGGCCCGTGTTACAAGACCTGAGGCCTGCATCGGGTAAAGACCCTTTTAACAGCATCAGTTGTTTCTAGAAGAGTGCAGGGTATAGGCGTCAACCGATCTTATCCCAATTGCCAATTCTTACCGCGCTTTACGCAATTTTCTTTTTTGCTTCCGCAACACGGTAGTGATTAGTTAGATATTGCAGAAACAAACAGCCGGAACTCTACGCAGTTTTGTTCTTTCAAAAAAGAAGAAGAAGAAGAAGAAGAAGAAGAAGAAGAAGAAGAAGAAGATAAAACGTGGTAGTGATTCATCCTCTAATGTATTCCAGTGAATGCACCACCACCATTTGAATGCTTCACTCGGCAAATGCACACTTACCAGCACAATCCATTGTTCCAACTGATAGCCAATCGAGTTCAGCACACTTGTGCGATGCTCCTCACCCATATCAATAGTCAACTGAAGCTCACTCAGTCGCTGAGAAACCTGAATTCGATAATAAGTGCATATATCAAACATACAAGGATTAGTTTTTTTGCCTTTTTTTTAACTTTTTTTCGACTCGATGGTCCTTATTCCCAGCTATCCCAAATGGGAGCACAAGGTAGATGGCATTGTTCCACACTGTTCAACACCCCCATGCACATACACATTGAGAGATCACATGAAATCCATAGCGGAGACGAGAGATGCAAAGTCCAGCTTAGCGCAGCTTAGAAATCCCAATGAATTATCACATTAAAAAACAGTTTCAGGGTTCCCGCCACCAGCGCTCATCGGCACAGAGTTCAATTCCCATATCCAGCATCCTCAACCAGGTAAGGGACTCTCTCTCTCCCTCTGTCTCACTCTTGCTCCCTCTTCTTCATGCTCTCTCTCTCTCTCTCTCTCTCTCTCTCTCTCTCTCTCTCTCTCTCCTTGAAGATCTTGACTCTGGATACATCCGCTACCACTCAGCTCTACTACAAGCTTTGCGGCTGTGGCCGCCTTCCTTCCTCAGCACAGCACTGCCCAGCCAGGGCTCTGGCGCTAGCTACTCGCAGATAGCGCACAAGCGCTTCAGCAGCACTTCCACACTTCTTGCGACTGAGCAATCTGTCTGAAATGTGGCCGGCCAGTCCTTATGTTGACTTGGACTGATCCTTGACTCGCCCCAGCCTCTGCTTCTTTTGGTGGACCCGGTACCGGCTGCCCACAGCCTGTTTGCTTCAGAATTTTAAGGCCCGGTACCACCCTCCGTTTTCCTTGGTGTGCTGCTGCTTTTGGGTCTGTGGGACGTGACCTTTGACTCTGGGACGTGACCCTTGCCTGTGGGATATGACCTCTGACTAGCAGACGTGACTTTTGCCTCCTGGATGTGACTGTTGACCGGGTACCTGTTGGACTTGACCCCTGGGGTATTCAATGTGACCTTTCTGAAACTGGCCGACCTCGCCTTTGGGGCCTGGGACTTTGACCCTGTTGGGGTCTGCATCGTGAAATGCCTTTCAAGCTGAGTACGGACGCCCCCCGGCCGGGCCCGGGCAGGTCGCCCGGGCAAACCGGGCAGGCCAAAAAACAGCCCAGAAATATATATTACCGGGCAGTTCTGTCTGTGACGATATATATATATATATATTGTCACATCACTACAAGCTAAAAGAGCGCACTTTGCGGAACAAAGAATAAAAACAAAAAACGGGCACAGTGATAACATGCAAAAATAAAAACAAAAAGAAAAAACAAGGGCAGATTGAAACCATTAAATTTCTCATTCTTCTTTGAACTCCACCTCCACTGTGCCTCTCACGTGCAAGGCTCGCCACGTTGATGAAGTTGAGCGCGAGCTGCCCCCATCCCCGTATGCCATA
>BFEA01000120.1:811985-833876 GCA_003427395.1 Chara braunii
GGGGACTCTGCATGTATGTTGCCTGCTGTTTTGCTGCATGTGTGATACCAAGTATATACTAGGTTGGGGGCTCTGCGATGCCAAGTATATACTAGGTGGGGGGGGGTTATGGGTGTTGAGAAGAAGAAGAAGAAGAAGAAGAAGAAGAAGAAGAAGGGCGGAAGAGGAGGAGGAGAGAGGAGGAAGGAGAATAAGATGAGGGGGAGGCGGAGGAGGAGAGAAGAAGAAGAAGAAGAAGAAGAAGAAGGCAAGGCGGTAGGGTATGGTGGCGACAAGGCGGTAGGGTCCTTTTTTTCTTACCTGTCGTTTATCTCGCGACCTATCGCTGACAAATGGAACAAAAAAAAAAAGAAGATAGTCGGAATAGGAGGAGGAGGAGAGAAGAAGAAGAGGAAGAAGAAGAAGAAGAAGAAGAAGATGGGCGGAAGAAGAAGAAGAAGAAGAAGAAGAAGAAGAAGAAGAAGAAGATGGGCGGAAGAGGAGGAGGAGGAGAGAAGAGGAAGGAGAAGAAGATGAGGGAGAGGCGGAGGAGAAAAGAAGAAGAAGAAGAAGATGGGCGGAAGAGGAGGAGGAGGAGAGAAGAGGAAGGAGAAGAAGATGAGGGGGAGGCGGGGGAGGAGAGAAGAAGAAGACGAAGAAGAAGAAGAAGATGACAAGCGGAGCAGTTTTTTTTTTCCTTACCTGTCGTTTATCTCGCGACCTATCGCTGACGAATGGAACAAAAAAAAGAAGAAAAAAAAGTCGGCCGTGGAGCAGTTTTCTTTTTTTTTTCTTACCTGTCGTTTATCTCGCGACCTATCGCTGACGAATGGAACAAAAAAAAAAGAAAAAGAAGATAGTCGGAAGAGGAGGAAGAGGAGAGAAGAGGAGGACGGGCGGCTCCACGGCGACGGGCGACGGGCGGCTCCACGGCGCTGGCGACTCCAAGACGCTGGCAACGGGCGACGGGCGGGTCCACGGCGACGGGGGAGTGAAGCTCCCAGGCGATGGCGACGGGCGGCTCCACGACGACGGGCGGCTCAGCCACGAACTGCGCCGGCGGGGGAAGACCAAGGCCCCGTTTGGACAGCCGATGCAGGCCGCCGCAGCCAGTCGGCCGTTCAAACGGGTCGTCGTTTTCCCTCCAAACATCAAACGGCCCACTGGCCGTCGATCATGGATGATCAATGATCGACGGCCGGAGGGCCGTCACAATTTCAAAAAAAAAACGCTGGCCTCACGGGACCGACTCGCCTTTTTTCAGGCCTGGTCGGACCCGGTAGGCCCTGGGGACCCCAGCTGACGGCGATTCGGGGTCTGAACCCCCCCCCGACAAGGTGTGCTGGGGGTGCCCGGCCCCCAACCGGGCCGCCCGCCCGGCCAGGCCGCCCGGGACCTCCCCCGGGCAGGCGCTGGTCGACCGGGCGGGCGGCCCGGATCCGTACTCAGCTTTCAAGAGCATCTATATAACGGTAATAATTATCGATTATCCATATGCTTTACGTGCCTCAAAACGTACGACACATGCAAAACTGTGTAGTTACTTTGATTGAACCACTAGTGGACGGCCCAGCCATTGGGCAAAAAAACTGTGTCCAGTGAACACGGGGCCGAGGAAACAGGCATCAATGTGGATCCTCCACAAGTTTTGAGCTCCGAACACAGAGCCACGAAAAGATCAGCGCTCCGAACACAGAGCCGCGAAAAGATCCAAAGATCTGGGTTGTGGCTGAGCAAGGGTGGAGAGAGACGGACGGACGGACGGACGGACCGACCGACCAACCGACCAACCAACAGACAGACCGACCGACCGACCAACCAACAGACCGACCGACCGACCGACCGACCGACAGACAGACTAACAGACAGACAGACAGACAGACAGACAGACGGACAGACGGACAGACGGACAGGCGGGCAGGTGGACAGACGGATGCCCGGACAGGGGAACAGGCATCTATGTGGATCCTCCACCAGTTTTGAGCTCCAAACACACACAGCCATGAACAGATCACAAGGTCTGTGGTGTGGCTGCAGAGTTGCACTCATCATCCTTGCCCTTGTCCTCAGCATTCCTTGTCTTTTCCAACATCATAGAATGCTATCACCCATCTTTCATAGCATGCATACGCATACGGGACCTAATGCCACATGCCTTTCTCAATGGATGCCCCAGGCTGAGCCTCTACAGTTTTCAAGGCTTGCAACGAGAACAAGTGCACAGCTCACGAAATGCGTAAAACGGTGAGTGTATCTTCAGCAAGAAAGTGGAAACATGCACGCTCCTTTTCTTTTTTTCAAATTTGCTAAGTGCCAGGCCGAATACCAAGACCACGCAGGTCCTTCCACCCCTGCACATTCTGGTACGCTCGTCTAGACTGTGCGCATAGACAGAACCCTGCCGTATTCTGCTCGACTAAGAAGATATAAGGCAGCCCACCTAAAATCCGGATTACAAAAAAAAAAAGAAAAACCAGATCAATGAACAGCCGCTTCAACCAACAAAAGTGCAGGCGCACACAACTGACACAGAGAGTCAGTCTCGGGCATGCACTGCATCCACTCCACTGCAGTCAACCGGACAGGAAAGATTCCACCTACCTCAGCCATCATCTGGCGTTGTTTCCCGACATCCTCCGGGAAAGGGTATCTGTTCGCACCGAAGGCCTCACATATCTTCATAATCTTCATCCGTGCGCGCTCACCAGCAAAGAATACGACGAAAACCACCTTCTCCACCTGCAGACGCAGACAAAAGGGTGTGCACGCAAAAGAATAGAATCCATTTGTGTGAACACACCGTCACAACAGATCCACTTGTGTGAATGCACCCTCATTACCTCTCCAATCAATTGTAGGAAAAGCATCATCACCCCAATTCGTCTTCCGATAGGAGCAGTGTCAGAACAAGACGCCACCAGCGATCCTCCTCGTACAGATTAGAACATCTTCAGAAACCAATTCATTTTGTGAATAAATCTTGATCTGGGAACACTCTTGACAGGGAGAATAAAAGAGCCCAGGGGTAACGCAGGAGATACCTTGCTTTAAAAAAACACAACCAGACTTTCCCAGTGCACCTACTCCCCTTGCCCTCCAGCTTCCTCTATTTCAACAAGCAAACACAGAATGAAACCAGGGGGCCAGGCAGCAAAGCTGACGAGCGGAAAAGGGGATTTGAACCCTCAACCTTAGCTTTGGCAAGGCTATACTCTGGTACTTTGAAGAGAACCGACTCAACTGAGAGAAGCCATCCCAGACATATATGTTGGTTTCCTGCGGATTATGTCCATGCAGACCGTTTGATGATCAACACTGCACTTTGTCTTACAGGGAGTGTGGAATGCACCCTAGGTAAATTTGTCGCAACACATCACTTCGTCCCAGCACATCACTTTGTCGCAGTCCCTGCAGTTGCATCCCAAGAGTTCGTTGCAAGGGTACACTGCAAGAGTTTAAAGTCTAACCGCTAGCGCATGGCCCCAGCCTTGTGGAGGATTGTTTGTCATCTGCTCCGAAAAAGGCGGAGCCGACACAACGCCGAAAAAATATATCAGCAGTTGGCATCACGTTTCGGCCTCTGGACGGGGCCAACGGTTGATCTAGGGCATGTACTGGTGGTTCGAGTCCAGAGAAACAGATTGCTTTGCCCTACCGTCTTCCTTCCTCCGAACACAATGCACCATGATCATGAATGAATGTGTACAAGCTGATCTTTCTGGCCAACAAATATCCCACCCCACACCATACACGCATTTGACGGATGAAGAACAATCCAGAGGCCAGCAAAAACAACCCATACACCAGGGTTGCACCCCCAACGGTCGGCGGCCCTTGACTGGTCGGCTGCCAACCAACTGACCGATCGGCTGCTCGGCACCTGCCAGTCACATCGTCGGCACCCCGCAAAAAAAAAAAAAAAAAAGAAGGGTCCAGAACCCCTAATAACACCATCCCCAACCCCATAGTGGCCCCCANTCTCTCTCTCTCTCTCTCTCTCTCTCTCTCTCTCTCTCTCTCTCTCTCTCTCTCTCTCTCACACACACACACACACACACACACACAGAGCTTGGGGCCTCCCGCCCAGTCAGAAAGGCACAAAGGAAAGGACAGGCATTGAGCTCTCCTCTGATAGACCTATCCCTGTCTCTTATACACATCTAGATGTGTATAAGAGACAGCCCCTACACCCCCCTATACTCCAGCCTTAACCCCCCCATACCGCCATCCCCAAGAGTTTATCAGCGGATTTGGGGTGGACTCAGCAAAGCACAGTACAGCCCCCAACTCAGATTTGAAAACAAATCAGTGGACGTCTTTTTTTTTTTTTTTTTTTTTTTTTTTTAAATTGGTCGGCAGACCGCCCACCAGTCGGCCCAACTTGTCGGCTGCATACGGTCAGCGGTCAGCAGGGATGCAACCCTGCCGGACACACGGATACCACCCCACCGCACCCCACCCAAAGCGTAAATTGGCACACACCTTTTCTCCAGTGGCAGGGTCCACAACCGGTGCATCAATCGGAGCTTGCTTCAGAAACATGTTGCCACGTGTCGCTCGGAACAAGATCCGCTCAAAGGTCATTGCTTTTGCCTTAGCAACAAGTCCAGTCACAAACCCCAACCGGACAACCTTCGATGGATCGGTTTGCATTTCCTGCAACAACCATACGAAAATGCATTTCACAAATAAATACATATTCCAAAACAATAATAACACGGCTATCACTAGGTTCAACAGAAAAATGTCAGAAGGACAATATCATAAACAGTAAAGCAATAGGCAAGCAAAAGGGGAAAAAAAAAAAAAAAGGAGCAACAGCAAGCAATCTAATAGAATATACTGCAACCAGCCTGGCTTTGCAAACCCTCACGATGCAAACAGACCAGACAGACCAGAGAATGCTTCATAACAGGTGGGAGGCCATATATGTAAGGGTAGTTGTTTGCGCCCACCTCAGGATATCAGTTGACGCTTAACCACAACTGGGCTTAAGATGGATTATCACTTTCAGTACCATATCGGGTTCGGCCTCATGATGAGTCTGTGAAACTCCGACTAAACAGTCTGTCACAGCCCCTCGTTTGTTGTCCTTTTCTCCCTCTCTGCCGACGGTTTACCGGGCAGTTCGGTTCGGCGATATATATACCGCCAAACAGAGCTGCCCAGTAAACCATATGCAGAGAGAGAGAAGAGGACAACAAACGAGGAGCTGTGACAAACTGTTTCGTCAGAGTTTCACCAACTAATCAGGAGGCTGAACCCTCGACAGTCTGCAGAATCCCCTAACCGATTACACTGTAATTGATAATCCACCTTAACCCCGGTGGTGGTCAAACATCAACGACTGCCCCAAAACTGATACCCTGAGGTGGGCACCAACCACTTCCCTCAAGGCACCGTCAACACAGAGTTACATATAGATCCATTAAGCAATAAAATTCTAGTAAATTAGCTGGGGTACTATATTAGGGGCAGGTGTACTGGGCAGTTCTGTTTGACAATATACATATATGGGGAGAGAGAGAGAGAGAGTGCATTTTTTCATCCAGAATTTAGTCAGCTCTCAATATTGTTATATACCTCTCAATATTGTTATATATATCAGATACATATTAAACGATCAACACCAAAAGAATAAAAGTTGCCCCAACTCGAGCTTGCACTCGGCACAAAATAGCAACAGGCTGCGTTGCCCGGTATTTTCCGCTGATTTCTTTCTATCCATTCGCCAAAATGTGGATTTACAAACCAATCTATAAAGTGGACAAGATTTCGGCAAACACCAAATAACGTCATGTTCGAAACTTCCACAGACAAATGCAAACGAAAGCAAGGGTTACTTCGGGGCTTCGAGCAGGAAAACAGCATGAACGATACCGGTCTGAATTGCAGGAAAACAGCATGAACGAACCTGTTCCAAGAGAAGAGGACTGTCCATAGACTCCCCTATTGATGGAGACTCCTCCAAACCTCTCTGGTAATATGCAGCACTGCTCTGAGCATCTGTGAAGAAGTCTCCTGCCTGTTTCACCAACCAGCACCACAGTGTTTGTCAGATTTACTTCCCCTTCATCTACAAGCCCAAAGCACCAGCTCCTCCTCCCCCTGCTTTCCCACCTCCTCCTCCTCCTGCTGTTTCCCTCTCCCTCACATCATCATCATCAATCTAAACAGCTCATGCTCTCCACCAGTGCTCTGCCGCAATCCAGTTGCTCAGCCATAGTCACAGGCTGATGTGCTAGGCCCAAGTTACGATCACTCAGCACTCACTTACCACAATAAACCTGACCCGAGAAGGTATGAATCTGGTCCCCTGAGGATCCACATCCATGCAGAATTCGGCCTTTACCGGGGTCAGACACTCATCTGCCAGAGTCAGTGTCACCCTTGCACGACAGCCAGCCAGGGTTTTTTTTTTTCAAGTTCTTAGATGACAAAAGTAGTAAGTTCACGTCCTTAGGACACGAATCAGTGAGCATCCTAACCCCTCTTGCCAGAGAATACGGCCCAGTGGGGGGGGGAGAGGGGGTGGGGGGACAGCAAAATAACCCATGCAGAGGGGTTCCGAAGCCACCACCTGCCTGCCAATCCACATCACACAACAAAATATGTGCGACCATTCGAGTCAATGACACCCAAGGGACTAGTAAAGACTCGATAGAATATATACGAATTTGAAGAGCCGCAAGCATTAGGTGTTCTTTGCCACAAGTCTCATGTGTTGAAGGTACTTGGAGACAATACGTATGCTCAACCGTTCCACATTCCATCCCGATACTACGAACATACTAGCTGCATACAACATGCTGTAAGCATGCCAGAGGTGACGGAAGGGAGGGAAAGCAAACGGAACGAAAGAGAGGGAGAGGGAGAGGAGAAGAGTAGGATCACAAACCAATTAGGAGAACCCTGTCCATTTGGCTGAATGGCATCCACATGTAATCGTTAGCAAACAGAACACCAGTTCAAGTCACACAAACAGAACAAAGTCCACAACTACCACCTTCCAGAAAACAAAGCAAAAGAAGAAATAGACCACTGAGGAGACAGCACAAGCCAGCATACAAAGAGGGCCACGTGGCACATTCCACTGATGAAGTCCATCCTTTGCACAGCTCAGAGCGCCACGTGGCTGGCTCAATGATCATCAAACAGGATGCCCAGCAAACACCATGGAGACAGAAAGTCGTATCCCTCATACACTTGTCACACACAAGAGTGGAACAGCAAAGGACTCAGATTCTTTTTTTGTTTTGTTTCATGAAAGGTTGTGCAGGCTGAGGTATAGGCAGGCCCTAGCAAAGGACTTAGATTCTCCATTCTTAACTTTTCAAAACGCTTCGTTTCAAGCGAGTTCCCCCCCCCCCCCCCAATCCACACTCTCAAACACCAAATCGGGCTAAGGGTTGGTTGAAGTCGGTTCAGATTTTGAACACATCCAGAAGGCTTTCGTGATAAATGAGGCGGCATATCAAAGAATGTATAATATGACGCAGGCCGGCCAGGGGAGCTGCATCAGAGACTTTAGGCGAGAAATCTCTCAATCAAATAATCGGCTTCAAGACCACTGCTCACAACACAGCAGCCAGTCATGTGAAATGCATACATAAATAAAGATGAATGTGTGAACTGTGTTGCCAGGGAGCTTCTTCACTTGTCATGTGAAATAAATGAAGGTATAAATAACGAGGCTACCCGAGTGGGACCACTTCCCCGGCCCCGGCCACGCCCAAAAAAATAAAAGAAAATGAAAAAATAAAATATATTTTTTATTTTTAGTTTCGTAAAGAATTTCGATGTGACCCTGAGGCAAAAGTTCTTCGGTTGATTTTTTCTGCATAACTTTTTTTTCCAGATTTTTTTTTTTTTTTTTTTTTTTTTGCTGGGACCTTCTTTGGTCCGTGCACAGCCGGGCTGCATGGGCAAACAAATTGCCCCGGGCATATGCACATAAATCGATAAATAAATGAAAAATTCCTGGTTACGTACCATCCTCAGCACCAGCTGCAGCTCCACAAGCTCATTACGCGTGCGCATCAACTTTTCGTTGTTTTGATTCATTTCCAGCAGCTCCTTCTCCATGTCATCAAGTTTAGTCTGCTCACACAAGTGCAAGTTGTGGGCAATTAAAAACAAACAAAAAAACAGAAAGCAAACACAAACGCAAACCCATAACCAGCATTCTCACATCAGCTAGCACGAGAAAACGTACATGCATGCTAACAAACTGCGAACATAACCATGGTTATTGCCAGGTTCATGTTCCCAAGCACAAACATAGCACCAGCAGGACCTGGAACTACAGCAAAACCTGATCAAAGCAAGCACGACAATCATGAAAAATATATATATATACAATAGAAACAGATCCAATGTGCAATCGACTGAACAGAAATGCTGGGGGATGAGATGATTATTTAATTCTTTTTAACAAAGTAAGTTTAATCATTTACATGATTTTTACTTTTAAAAAAGTTTTAATTTTTGAAAATTAAAAAGGAAACAAAAAAAAAGCCAGTGTGTCAAGACTGAGACTGTGACAATGCATAGCTTTGTAATATAGACAGACCTCCAGGAACAAACACAAATTTGTCTCCAGTCACTTGTTGGCAATGAACCACCAGTAATTTTGCACAGACAGGATAGTCTGACGTGGCCATATAATCGGCCACGACCTTCGGGGATAGGTCCAAGGAACCAAAATGAATTACTTCACCAAGAGGGGAGGGGAGAAGGGGGACTGGGGGGGGGATGTGGGCGCACACAAATTTGTCTCCATTTACTCGTTCACATTGAACCACCAGTAATTTTGCACAGGCAGGATCTTCTGACGTGGCCATATACGCTGTCGCGGCCTTCAGGGATAGGTCAACCGTACCGAGATGGCTCATCGCACCGAGAGAGGAGGGGAAGGGGGGGGGGGGGAGGGGAGGACGGGGAAACGTGTCCATGACCATCTGTCTTTTATTGGCGCACTTAAATTTGTCTCCATTTGCTCATTCATATTGAACCACCAGTAATTTTGGACAGGCAGGATCTTCTGGCGCGGCCATATAAGCGGCCACAACCTTTGGGGATCAGCCAAAATGGCTCTCTGCAGAGGAGGGGCCAAGGGGAGGGGGGGGGGAACGTGCCCATGACCGTTCAATGACCATTCATTTTTCATTGGCGCTCGGCACAAATCCGCACTGGGAAACAGAGGCACAGAAGTACTGGTGGTTTAAACCACCACTACCTGCGAGAGTTGCCCTTGTATGGATGTATGGGTCTGCCTGCGCATGGTCAGGTTCATTCTTCCCAAGCCATGGCAGTACTATAGCAACAGCTGGGAAAGGTTCTGGTGGCTCAAAGAAAGAAGCAAAAGAGAGAGTTATTGCTGAGATTATTGTGTTTGCTACTTTGTCTATTTTACTACAGTGTAAGCTTTCTCCGTTCGTCCCTGGATTACCAGACTGCTTAATCTGAGTGACCAGACTTTTTTTTTTTTTTTTTTTAATGCAAGTTGCCTTCTCAGTTCCTGGTGCGTGATGCAAAGGGGAACGAGCGTACCGTTCTATTGGACGAGACGCGTGAGTCCCCAGTGAATCTTTTGAGTGCAAACAAATTCTGCAAATCAGTGCGCAGGCACAAGGAAGCTGAGCATGTGCATGTAGCTCTTGTAAAGCCTCTCCATGTGCCTTTTACTTTTGCTGCATTTTCTACCTCGGAAAGTAATTCTACTTCTACTATCTCTACTTCTATTCCATCTACTTCTACTATAAAGAATCAGTCTACTTCTGATCCAAGTACTTCGAATTCGGTTGTAATTGCTGTAAATTCTCAATCTGATTTTCTCTCTCCTGATGAGGATGATCCTCCACCGGAAGTCCCAACAAACATTCGTCGTCTATTAGATTGATTTCCTGAAGTTGGGGCTGAACCTCGTGGAGTTCCCGAGCGTCCGATCAAACACAAGATGGAGATAATAAAAGGGAGTGTTCGTTCCTCCAAAGGGCTGCATCTACCGTACGGGACAAGGCGAGTTGGAGGAGTTGAGGAGACAAATTGATGACATGATTGATCGTGGATGGATTAGGCCTAGTGAGTTTAAGTCTTGTGCACCTGTCCTGTTTGTGCCGAAGAAAGGAGGCAAACTCCGGATGTGTATTGACTATCGTGGGCTAAACCGTATCACCGAAAGAACGCTTAAACCTTGCCTCGTATAGATGATCTGCTAGATGCTGTAGGTGGGTGCAAGGTCTTCTCCAAGATCGACCTCAAGTCTGGCTACCACCAGATTGAAGTTGATCCGAGCGACCAGCACAAAACTGCATTCCAAACATGCGATGGGCTGAACAAATTCATCGTTATGCCCTTCGATCTTACGAATGCACCAGCCACATTTCAGTGCCTCATGGACAAGGTTCTCCGCCATCAGCTCAACAGGTTTGTGGTTGTTTACCTTGACGACATCCTGATTTTCAGCAAGTCCATGGAAGAGCACGTCAAGCACCTTGAGGAGGTTTTGCAAGTCCTCAAGGAGGCACAACTGCACCTCAACTTAGAGAAATCTAAGTTTGGAAGGAACAACGTCATCTATCTTGGGCACCGGTTGTTTGCAAACGGCCTTGAGCCGGAGGCAACCAAGGTTGACGTCATACGAAAGTGGCCTCAACCGGGGAACGTACGCGAACTGCGTTCTTTTCTTGGTTCGGCCTCATATTACCGAAAGTTTGTGCCCAAATTTTCTGTCATTGCTCACCCACTCTCAAGGCTAACAAGCGAAAATGTTGCCTATGCGCGGTGTGAGAAATGCGAGCTGAGTTCCAAGCCTTGAAAGAGGCTTTGGTAAGTCATCCTGTGCTCCGCATTGCGGATCCCAGCCTCACGTTCGTGGTCACTACGGACGCGAGCCAGTATGGGATTGGTGCAGTGCTGCAACAAGACGATGGCGATGGCCTGCGTCCAGTCGAATATTACAGCAAACACATGCCCAGCCACAAGGTAGCTACCTCCACGTATATGTGTGAGCTCTATGCCTAGCGAGAAACGCTCACACATTGGAAGCACTACCTCTTAGGTCATCACTTCAAGGTCTACTCAACTCATCAGACCTTGCAGTGGATTAAAACGCAAACTGATCTCTCTCCAACGCTGACCCGCTGGTTGCATGACATCGATGTTTTCAGTTTTGAACTGAAGCAAAAGAAAGGTTGTTATAATCATGTTGCTGATGCTTTGTCGCGTCATCCTGAGTTTTTGACTTCCCTTGTGGGCTCGTATGACCTCCGAAGGAAACCTAAGGGTGATCTGGTCGAACACACTGCCAAGGATTCGGACCTTAGCCCCATCCTTGAGCAGCTCAAGGCTGACCCTAACAGTCAGCCTGATTTCATGAATGTGAGGGTCTTGTATTCCGCCGGTATGGGAAGTTTGATCGTTTGTGTGTACCCAACCATGCGCCTCTCCGGACTCATTTCTTGGATTTAGCACATGGTCGGAGTGGACACTTCGGCTTTGAGAAGACTTATGGAAGTCTTTTGCAGCAGTTTGATTGGCTGGGAATGAAGGGATCAACTCATAAGTTTATTACTGAATATCAAGTCTGTCAAAGGACCAAGGTTCATAGGCATAAGCCTTGTGGCCTGCCGAACCCCCTCCCCATTCCTGATGGACCCGGTGAGTCGATTTCCATCGACTTCACGGACATGGGAAAGGTGAGTGAAGGGGGGAATTCACAAGTCATGGTCATCGTGGATCGTTTTTCCAAATTGCTGAATTTGATTCCTTTCCCTTCCCATGCCCCAACCGAGCTTGTGATCGAAGGATTTCATCAGCAGTACATTTTGCAGTTTGGCCACCCGAAAACTACTGTGAGTGATCGGGACACCAGATTCATTAGTAAAGATTGGAAGGACTTCACTTCTCAGATCTACGACATTAAACTCGACAAGACTTTTCGTCGACACCCCGAAGCCAATGGATTGGCAGAGGAAATCAACCAGACTGTCATTCAACTACTTCGCACGATAATTGTTTCAGAACACGTGGGACAAGGAGTTGCACAAAGTGAAGGGGTTGTACAACAACTTCATTCACTCCGCAACTGGCATGACACCGAATCGGCTGCAATACGGATGGCAGTTGCACAATCCTCTCCTATCTGTTCCCCAAACGGTCACCTGGTCTGACGCCCGGCATGCCTTGCTACAATGCCAAGTATGCACGCTTGCTCAAAGCTGCTATCGCAGCAATGAACAAGCGCCAGCATGCCATGATTAAACTTGTTAAGAAGGGAAATTTAAAGTAGGAAGTTATGTCTGGGTCGAAATGTCCGAGTTTTCTAACGAAGAGGGAATATCACGAAAGCTTATTCCACAGTACTATGGCCCTTGGCAGGTTCTAAAGGTGGTAATATGATTTTGGTCCTTCGTATGTGATTGGCGTGCCTCCTCATCTGCACACATATCCTCTCTTTCACGCGTTCAAACTGTTTCCACACATCGATGATGAGACTTTTCCCTTCCGAGATCCTATGATACCTCATCCTATCAACAGGGGCCATGAGATGGACAGAATTGTTTCCCATGAAGGAAGAGGGAGGAACCAACAGTACAAGGTTCACTTCCTCTATCACCCGTTGAACGAGTTCTTCTGGATCAACCGAAAAGAGCTGCTAAAGAATGCTCCCCGTGTTGTTAACGCTTATGAATGACAATCGCTATGGACAGACTGCTAAGTTTTCTGCAAAACTCACTCCTCACGGTTATACTAAATCTCTCTTTCTGATCTACGCCTACGACGCATTTTGTGCCGACTCTGAATGAGTTACTTGCTCGGAGGGACCTCACTCTTGAGAGGGGGGTAGTGTAATGACCCGCCAAAACACAAACTGAGAACACTGCTGATTTCTGGGATTTGCTGCTGGAATGAATGCCATGCTGAGATTCCCGCATTCTGTTGTGGTTTCCAAGTCTGTGTGTGTGTGCGTGCCTGCTGGTTTGCGTGCCTGTATGAGTGCTTGTCGGCTGAGTGTGTGCATGACCCGCAAGGGTACTTGTTGGTTGAAAGACCCCGCAGGGCCGATACTTACCTGTCGTCGTGACTTGAGGGTTGCAGCGGAGAAAACACTCAAGTAGCGGAGGTAAGCCAACGACACTTAGAGCAGCGGGGAAAAACACTCAAGTAGCAGGTAGGCCGGTACCACTCAAGTGGTGGTAGAAGTGTCGGGTACTGGAGGCCGAGTAGCGGTAGGTTAGGCCGTTACCAGTCCAAGTAGCCTGAGTCTAGGGCCTGTCCGGACGATAGCAGAGCCTGCAATGATGTTTCCCTCCGAAAGGGAGGAGGTACCGGTTGCTGGGAGGCCGCTCAGCCTAGGAAGCCACCGCCCAAGAGGCCAGTAGGCCTCTATATCTTCCGGAGGAGCAAGCAGCTCCTCATTAGCGGTATGCAAGGATTGGCGACATGCTGCTGGAGCCAAGCGCTGGACTTGGGCAGCGCTGCCTGGAGGTGACGAGCAGCTGGGCGCTCAGCCTGGCTATGGCAAGCAGCCCAGCCTGAGGATGAGGAGAGTGGTGAGGTACCTACCTGGCTATGGTGGACCCCGTCTTCATCACCTTATTGGGCGCCATCTGGAAGGCCCCAGTTGGGGTAATGCCGCACCAAGGAATCTCGAGGCAGAGTCGGGCATGGCGGCTTAGTCAGCAGCGGCATAGCTGCTTTGGGTTGTCCTTTGGACAGGAGTGCAGCAACATAGCTGCTTTGCGTTGTCGTTTGCCCATGAGGGCAGGGCCCTCAGTAGTCCGGCATAGCCTAGGCATGTGAGAGGTGGAAGAAGGGGGGGAAGCCATAGCTATGGTGGACCTATTGTGATGTCAGCAGTNGGAAGAAGGGGGGGAAGCCATAGCTATGGTGGACCTATTGTGATGTCAGCAGTAAGAGGGAACTTTGGACATTGATTCTGGTTCATCCACTCGTTATTATTATTATTGGAAGAAGAATAAGATTGGCGAAGTGGAGGAGGAGGAAGATGGAGAGAGAAGGGGGATTTGTCATTGGTCTTGCTGGTGTGCATCTTCTTCTTCTTCTCCTCCTTCTCCTTCTTCTTCTTTCTCTCTTTTTTGGTCTCTATCTCTTTGCAAGTGCTTTCATTTCTTTCGCAATTGGGTGGCATTGTCGTTCATTGTGAGTTTGCACTTTGGGAATCACCAGGATCATAACATTTTTTATTTTTTTTTAATCGCACACTACCTACCCCGAGCTATGTACTTGGGCTTTTTAGGGTCATAGACGTTCACCACATTGTTGCAGTGGTGTGGTTGCAAACATCTAGCACAGCAGTGCACAGATCATTAATAAAGTGTGAGTTGTTATTAACACATTACAAAGTTGATGATTTCCACCAAGAATTTGATTTCATGGCTGCGCTAATTCCATGCAAATCAGTACAGAGAAGCATGTGCCCATTACTCCAGCAATTTAATTCCATGCGAATCAGTACAGAGAAGCATGTGCCCATTACTCCAGCAATTGCACCAAAGTTTAGATATAAAGTACCTATATCCTTGTGGTTTGTGGAAAACAGCCATCTCTGTGCAAACGGAAGGAAGCCTAAGAGCTACCAACAGACCAACCTTAAATCTACAACCTAGCCCTAAGCTACCCTTAAATCTATTAACCAAAGCTAAGCTATCCTGAGATTATGGGTCCACAGCTACCTAACTCTGCTCTGTGCGGGGAGCAGCACCCAAGCTCCTAACACCTGGCGCGGGCTGGAAAGTCAAAGTGCAACCACAACCAGCCAGGAGGAACAAGCTGACTTTCTCAGCCGGTGAACCCGAAGCACGCCACAGAGGGTCGCGGGGAACTGAATGGATGACATGATAGGGAATCGAACCCACGACCTCCTGTGTATCACTTGTGTGCTCAACCCACTGAGCTTCACCCACGGCTTCCTTCCTCTACACGAAGATCACCACCACCCGCGTTTTAAACTTCACATCTTTTTTGGCAGCCCTGGAGTTTCGATTTGTTTGGTATGGATCTACATGAATCTATTTGCTCCATCCAATCATGTTTTCGTGTTTTTGTGCAACTTTGGCCGCTTCGAGTGACTTTATTTCCTTTTCTCTTCACACAGTTGCTGAGAGTATTGTGTTTGCAAGTTTTGTTCATCTTATTACATTGTGCGCTTTCTCCATGCATCCCTGGATTATCAGACTGCTTGATTGCAGTGACCAGACTCTTTACATGCTTCGCATGACTTTACTTCTTTTTCTCTTCACGCATTGTATTTATCCATACCTACCAAGCAAACAAATCATCGACCAATTCTTTTGTACCCATATAAGCACAAGAGACTTCAGATCAAGACAACCATATCGCTGAGTCCAACCCAAGTTCAGCAAGCCCAGATTCGACAGAAAACAGGGATTTCCCAAAATGACAATGGAGATCATGGTGATGTAAGACACAGACTTCCGCATGCAGGATTTTGTAAAATAGCACCTCATAAGAGACAACCCACCAATCCACTTACCTCCAATTCATCAAGATCCAACTCCTTGTCCAGCACAGGTCGAGAGCTCGCAATCAGGCCCGCTTTGTTGATCTGATCCTTGAAGAACCGAAGTTTTCTTGACATCTCACCACATCGTTTAACCTGAAAAGTCGATCACGGCCATTACACAAATGGTTTCAGCACCCTCCTGATTCTATTTCGCAAATTCATGATTAACGGCCAAAAGCATACATCGCAACGCAACATTGCATCAAAGAATCGAGTCTCAAAATGAGAAAGAGGAATGAGAACAGAAGAAGAAAGAGAGAAAGAGAGAAAGAGAAAAAAAGAAAGAGAGAGAGCGAGAGAGAGAGAAAGACAGAAACAGAAAGAGAGAAAGAGAGAAACAGAAAGAGAGAACGAGAGGCATTGGTCGGTGCTAATCACAGCGTTTCTGCTTTTATTGTTACTTCAAAGAGAGAAAAAGAGCGAACGAGAGAGAAAGAGAGAAACAGAAAGAGAGAGAACGAGAGAGAACGAGAGAGAATGAGAGGCACTGGTCTGTGCTAATTACAACGTTTCTGCTTTTATTGTTACTTCCAGTATTAGCAGGTGCCATTACTATGCTATTACCTGATAAAAAGTTTAATACCACTTCTTTTTATCCTGCAGGAGGAGGAGATCCTGCTTTATTTCCACATCTGTTTTGGCTCTTTGGTCGGGATGGCCACCTTAGAGAGTGATTTCTGAAGAAAAATGTTGCCATTTGCTGGAACAACTACACGCTTATTTGTACTTGGTTTTTAAGTGCTTGCTCCGAACCAGTAAGAAAGACAGAGAGAGAGAGAGAGAGAGAGAAAGAGAGAAAGAGAGAAAGAGAGAGAGAGAGAGAGAAAGAGAGTTACCACCTAGATCCTTCTGAGATGCTGCTTTGCTCAGACAGATCCTGCAATTAGTCAGCTGGCATAATGTCCGCTAAGACGAAGAGAGAAGCCACGGGGCTCCAATCAATGCACTCATCAATAGTTCAACTTACTCCTCTGACCTAGTGGAGTTTCCCACCTTCGCTACGCCTCCCCCAAGCCTGCAAATCCGGCCACATTCATCCTGTACCTGTTCGCTAAGCCTCTGTGATTCCCCTTTGGTATGAGACAAACCCAACCCCAAATCTGACAAGAGTGCAGACTTCAGGAGCTTACTCCGCATCCGCTAAAAATCGCTACTGGGCGCTAAACCTTTTATCTTCTTTTCTTTGTTCACGTTTCAGCTTTATATATCCATACTTATCCAACCTTACAGATTTCGCATGCAAGACCTTACCTCTCTGCTCTCCTAGCACTAAATGAAGGTCGTGTAACCCACCCGAAGTTCCCTTCCTTTTGCAGATAAGTCCCTCCTGGCCGCAAAACGTTTTACCTTACGTCCCCATAATTCCCAACCTTCCACGTTTACGTCCCCATAATTTCCTCAGCCTAGAGTTTTCCCATTGGAGACTTCACATTTCTGCCCTCCTGCCTCCTGCCATAAAATTGCAGTCGTGTTAAACCCCAGTAAATCACCAGGCTCGTTAGAGGAGCGCGCAAAACGTCTTTACTGAGGTATCCCTCAAGCCTAGAGTTTTCCCATGGAGATTTCACATTTCTGCCCTCCTGCCTCCTGGCATAAAATTGCAGTCGTGTTAAACCCCATATAACCCCATATAAAAGTATCCCTCAAGCCTAAAGTTTTCCCATAGGAGACTTCACATTTCTGCCCTCCTGTCTCCTGGCATAAAATTGCAATCGTGTTAAACCCTTAGTAAATCACCAGGCTCGCTAGAGGAGCGCTCCACCAGACAAAGAGTGTGTAGGAGCATCCAATTAAGAAGGTGACCAAATAAAATGGACATCCATTAACAATCTCCACCGGACAAGGAGTGTGGAGGAGCATCCAATCTAAGCAGAGAGAAAAGACGAGAGAGCGAGCGAGAGAGGGCCGAGGAGAGGGAGAGAGGGAGAGCAAGAGAGCGAGAGAGGGAGAGAGGGAGAGAGGGAGAGAGGGAGACAGAGATGGAGAGGTAACCGGGGAGAGGGAGTGGGAGAGAAAGAGGGAGAGAAAGACGGAGAGAAAGACGGAGAGAAAGAGGGAGGGAAAGAGAGAGAGAAAGAGAGAGGGAAAGAGAGAGAGAAAAAGAGAGAGAAAGACACTCCGAGAAAAAACATGAGCACAAAAAGCTGAAATGGAGAGAACTAAGCGGCAGCGATCAACATGTGCACAGAGGGGGGAAGAGTGCAAAACAGAGAAACACGGAAGCACATTGTGACAGAGAGACATACAAACAGAGAAGCAGAGACAAATAAAATTAGAGATAGACACCCCCCCCTTCCCCCACCCCCCGCCCCAAAAAAAAGCCAAGACCACAAAACAGAGATAGCAAGAGGGAGCGAGAAAGTGAGCAAGAAAGCAAAGAAACGAGATGCTAAACGGATGACCAACCTGATTGGCATATGTTCGTTGAAAGAGACTTTGGTCTTTGTTCAACTGCACAATTCCCACAAAGATACAGAGAGGAACAGAGAGAGACAGACAGGGTCAGCTACATCACACAAGCTCAAAATCACCAATTCCTCCTACATACACATGGTGGCATTACTACCATCTTCACCCGAATACAACGCACATTCACTATCTCTGCATCTAAACTCAAAGTTGCCCCAAATACAGCAATAATGACCGTGGGATATATGCCTGTGACTGTCGAAGGTGTCAACTTCCATCCATTCTATTCATTATATTATATTATAATAATTAAACTATATTATATTATAATAATTATATTACATTATACTATATTATATTATATTATATTATACTATATCTCAACATAGCAGCCCAAAACTTTGACTGCAAAATGAGTCAATCAACACCCCCGCTCCATCCATAGCCCTTATAAGCAATTAACCCCTTAACCAGAGTTACGGAGCCTTCACCTGGTCGCATTATGATTAGGTGATGCCTACCAGGCATTTCATTCGCTAAGTAGGTAGCTGGTTGGCCCGCATAGCAATTACTTGCTTATGTGGCATTACTATGAATCAGCATTTCAGTCACAAAAAAAATAAGAGCCCATTACCACGAAGCAGCATTCCAGGGGCACAGAAAGAAATGGAACTAATTTACCCCTTTGGCTACGTTACCAGAGTGGCCCGGGACCATTTTCAATTTGGCAAAGAGATTCGATGTGACCCTGAGGTCAAAGTTGTCCAGTTTATTCTTCTCCACGTAAAAAATATATATATCGTCACAAACAGAACTGCCCGGTAAAACCGTAGGCAGAGAGAGAGAAGAGGACAACAAACGAGGGGCTGTGACAAACTGTTTCGTCGGAGTTTCACCGACTCATCAGGAGGCTATATATATATTATAATATATACATTTTTTTTTTTCATTTTTTTTGCTTGGCAAAAAATTTCGATGCGACCCTGAGGACTACCATATCCAAGGAAGGCAGCTGGGACCTAAATTACCCACTCCTGACATAGGGAGCATGGCCCCTGCGCAAGGATGACACGCATAAACCGAAAATCCTAAATTAAAAATAAAAATTAAAAAAGACAGTACATAACAAAAAGTTGTCCAGTTATTTTTCTGCCGAACATAGTTGTTTTTACAGTTCACTGGCCTTGCCCGGCCGGGTCGCCCGGGCAACAAAGCTGACCCGGACGGCCCGGTTAGTAACGCATTGTAACTAACCCAGCCCATTACCATGAAGCATCATTCCAGCTATAGAAAAGGATAACGAACTACGCTCATGAGGCTGAATGGTACCACACAGATCACGACCTCGAATCCCGACGCCATGTCAGATGGATACCTCAATTAGTTCAGGGTCAATCCCTCCCGATCCCCCCCACAGCCCCTCTTCATCTTTATTTGTCTCCTCTCCATACTATTCTCCCTACTCTTCTCCCCCCTCTTCTTCCCCCTCTTCTCCCTCCACTTTGTCTCTCTAGCAACTCCATCTCTCTTCTTACTACTGGTGAAGTCGCCGCTGACGTGGCCAGCAACAACTTTCAATTACTTCTCCCTGCAGCCACCTCCTCGTCCCATTAAAGAGGAGACAATACAAGGGCTCGTTCAAACCGTGCCAATAATGCCCACCATACCATATAAGCTCCCTTCACTACAGCAGGACTACCAGACACGAGTAGAGTCGGCAATTCTTCATAACACGATAGCGCCCTACCGTCATGACTACCATCCTCGTTACTATCACCAAGGTAATCTCCCTCTACCCCTCCTCCTCCTCCTCCTCCTCCTCCACCATTCTTCTTCTCATCATTACCATCATTCAGAATCCCCATGATCCCGCCCACTGACAAAACCCACGTGCATACCCTCCCTGCCGCGTCAGCTTATCCGTTCATGTTAACAGCATAATCATTATCTGAATCATTACCAGTAGCAACGCGAAGAGTACATCCTCCCTTCGCCTTCTTCCTCCCTCCTCCTCCCTCCTCCCCCAACTACTACGGACCATGTTCACCATAATTGCCATAACTATTACACAACACCACTGACAAGACATGCTTATATGCTGGCGTTCTGCACAGATCGACCTCCTGCTCCTCCCTCCTCTCTTCTCCTCCTCTCTTCTCCTCCTCCTCCTCTCTTCTCCTCCTCTCTCTTTCTGCTCCTCTCTTCTGCTCCCTCCTCCCTCCTACCTCTCAACACTACCACTATCATTGCCATATAACTACACTACAGCACTGAAGATGTGCTGCCATGCTAGCGACACGTGGACGGATCTCCCTCCTCATCCTTTATAACCTATTCTCACCCCTCCTCCCACCCCTCCTCCCTCCCTCCTCACCTCCTCTATTACTCCCCAGTATCGCCATCATTGCCGTTATACTTCCTCAACACTCAAGACATGCAGACATGCTCGAGACACGTGGACGGATCTATCTCCCCTCCCTCCCTCTCTTCTCCTACCTCCTCATCCCTCCTCTTCTCCTACCTCCTCATCCCTCCTCTTCTCCTACGTCCTCATCCCTCCTCCCTTCTCCTACCTCCTCACCCCTCCTCTTCTCCTACCTCCTCATCCCTCCTCTTCTCCTACCTCCTCATCCCTCCTCTTCTCCAACCTCCTCATCCCTCCTCTTCTCCTACCTCCTCATCCCTCCTCTTCTCCTGCCTCCTCCTCCTCCCTTCTCCTCCTCCTCCCTCCTCTCTCCCCCATCCTCATCCCTCTTCCCCTACCTACCCTAATCGCCGTCATTGTCATAACCAACACACTACAGCAACCCCGACATGCTGACATGTTTGCGACACCTCGACGGATGTAACCCCTCCCTCCTCTCTTCTCCTCCCTCCTCCCTCTTCCTCCCTCCTCCCTCTTCCTCCCTCCTCCCTCCTCTCCTTCTAAGCCTTATGGCCATAATTGCCATTACCATCATACTAGATCACTTAAAGACATGCTGACATTTTTGTGACACGTTGACGGATCTGACAGCCAACAGTCCCGACAACAGTCGCCACAACAGTTATCTTCACAATTTACTCTTCGATAACGACGAGTTGACATCAACATCAATCCGACACTCCAACACAAACCTGAATAGAGAGAGAGAGAGACAGACAGACAGACAGACAGACAGACAGACAGACAGAAAGACAGAGAGACAGACAGAGAGAGAGACAGAGAATCCCCCTCCTTTCGTGCTTTGCGGACCAGAAAGGAACACAAAATTACATTGTGGCGAAATTGAAACACAACATTTCGGTGTAGCTCTACCTTCTTCACCCAAACACAACGTACGGTCATTATTGCTGTATTTAGACGGAAAGATACCCCTGACCGTACGTTGTATTCGGGGGAAGAAGGTAGTCCTTAGGGTTCGAAACATAGTTCGAAAAGGTCAAAGGTCAACCTCGACTTGTGTTCAGCTTTTTTTTTTTTTTTTTTTTCAAAAGCTGTGTTCAGCTTTTCGATTAATTGTAATAAATAAAATTTGCTACAAGAAAAAAAAAAAGACAGCGCTCGAAAGCAAAAAAGTAACAGCGGGTTTACTTTAGAACTTCCAAGGTCGATAACCCAAAACCGATTTGGAAAGGACAATATAAAAAAGAGAAAAACTAATCAGATTAAAAAAAAAAAAAAAAAAAAAAAAAACTAATCAGATTTAGGTCATAGGGCCTCGCTGCACCCCTCACCAAAAGCACAAAACACAAATTACGGCGGTGTATCTTGCGATGTTCTAGCAGAAGATTCATTATCATTTTGCACATTTGGTGAGTGGTGCAGTGAGGCCACAAACTGGAAAATTCACTTTGCCGAGCCGACAAAACGAGAATTTCTCACCCGACAACATAACTGTACTTTTTCCCCATACGTGACAGCAAAGGAAGCAGAGGAACATTGGACAAAAGAAAGAGCCACAGCTATACGC
>BFEA01000120.1:858607-882803 GCA_003427395.1 Chara braunii
GTGTGTGTGTGTGTGTGTGTGTGTGTGTGTGTGTGTGTGTGTGTGTGTGTGTGTGTGTGCGCGCACGCGCGCGGGTGTGGAGACCCGTCTGCAACCAATCAATCAATCAAATTAATAAAAAAATGAATAAAGAGTTCGGAAGGAAAACAATGAGAACACGTGTATGAGTGTGTATATGTGTGAGTGTGTGTGTGTACTGGGTGTGTAAAACACGACTACCCCATATTCAATGGGGAACCAAACCATCCATCTTTTTCAAACGTAGCATCGCACAAGGTTAGTAGCAGACTTAACATAGCATGGGTTAGAAGAAGAATTTTAGTATGGTCATCAACTCCATAGGAGGATGCATGAACGATTAATCAGGGGGGAGCAGATTGGAGGTTAGGTTGTGTTAAGGATGGATGTCAGAGACATCCATAGGGGGGTTGCACGCCCTGAAGCGTGGTTTTCGCTGCTTAGCACCCATAGCAACTCGTCAGAGGGATGTAGCTCCACGTTAGTTTGTAGGTCAGGGAGGTTAGGGGGAGGTGAGGGAAGAAAGGGTTTGAGGAAGGTTAGGGGTATGTTCGAGTGAACCCATACCTGTGAGCGGAATGCCTATGAAAATGACATCTCTTAAACGGACGCCATTCTCCCTCTGTGTGTTAGGCCGCTCGTAGAACGCAATGGAGCGCAACGATGGCAGGAGGGGATTAGAGAGTGTGTTAGCGATGACGTTGTAGGTCCTCGAGCATCAGGTCGCTCGTGCTTGCTCAGCACGCGAGCGTAGGCGAGGGGAATGAGGTGGGATCATTGCAGATCGCGTGCGCCGTGGCTATAGGAGAGCGCAACAAGCAATTGCAGGCAAGTCCGGTAGCGCCGGTCGGACTGCGGCAGATAACAATGCAAGTGTGCACCATTGTGTTTAGTTGCGTGCAGATCTAACTTCGAAGTAAGAAAATAGAAGGGGCAGTAAGCGAGGCGTATTTTGGGTATGTTTATGGGAGGGGTTTGATTTAATATGATTTTGGAGGAGAGGGGATTCTGTCATTTTAGGTTGAGGAGTGAAAATAACGTGTTTAGTCATGACTTTTATAGTCGAGTGGTTCGTACGAATATGTGGGTTAAACAGGACCCTGTGCATAGTTTAGGAAATAGGTAGTAATAATAGCGATCGTATTCCAATTAGTCGTTTTATTGGCTTTGTAGTACCTCAAGTTACGACGTATTTTGTGTGATGTATTTTGTCCTGATTCTACGTGTCAATCTCATTGAAAGTGTATCACGAGTTTTTTTTTTTTTTTAACCTTCTCTACGGGGTGTACATGAAAAAGTTTCGTCGTTTGTGTATGTCACTCTGTCACCATATGTATGTTTTTTACGGTATGCTTATGCAGTAGTGGAGCGGTCGCAGTCTAATTAGTCGTTTTATAGTGGGTTTATATTGCCTGTGCTAAGGCACTTTTTTCGTGATGTAGTTTGTCCTTATCTTTCGGGTCATTCTACTTGGAGCTATATAACAAATTTTTATTTTTCTGAAATTTTTTGCAGGATGTTCGTTGAGTTTCTGAAGCACCATCGGCTAAGGATATCATCATTCTGGCGAGCATGGTTTTGGGATAGGCTTATTCAATTTGTGAAGGGAAAATGATCAACTTATAAAAGGAATTAAATCTTTATCCATTTAATTCAAGTCACATAATTTTTATGTTTTGTGTAGAAGTTAGTATATATAACTGTAAAAGTTTTTAAGTTGAGTTTCTAAGTCACCATTGGCTAAGGATATCATCATTCTGGCGAGCATAATAATTGGCTTATTCAATTTGTGAAGGAAAGACGGTAAATTTGGAAAAAAAAAAATTGTTTCAATTATTAATTTTATTTACTTATTATTTTATTACTTTTATTTTTTTAATTTTTAATTTTATTTAATTATTTAATTACTAGGTTACCAGTTGGGCCGTCCAAGTCACCTTATTTTTTCGGGCAGTTCGGCCAGGCAAGGACCATGGTAGATCCCAGCCAAAAAAAAACATAAAACAAAAAATTCAAGAAATCCGAAAAAAAACTATGTTATGCAGAAAACTAAACTGAACAACTTTTGCCCCGGGGTCACATCGAAATTCTATACAAAATTTAAAATAAAAAGTTAAATTTAAAAATATTTTTATTTTTTTATTTGTTTTTGGTCCGGCCTGACAAGTGGACCCGGGCCACTCTAGTAGCCTAGTTTAATTATTATTATTTTAAGATTTTATTATTACTTTATTATTATTATTATTATTTATTCATATGTTATATTTTATCTTATTTAAAAATCAAAATCAAAACTTGTTATTTTTTTATTATTATTTATTTTTTTTAATTATTATTTTAATGTATTTTTTATTTTTTAATTATTATTTATGTTAATTTATAATTTTAATCATTATTATTTATTATTAATTTTATTTATTATTAGTATTATTAATAAAAAATGAGTTTGTGTGTGTGTATGTGTGTGTGTGTATGTGTGTGTGTGTGTGTGTGTGTGTGTGTGTGTGTGTGTGTGTGTGTGTGTGTCTGTGTGTCTGTGTGTGTGTGTGTGTGTGTGTGTGTGTGTGTGTGTGCGTGTGTGTCTCTCCCCGTACCCTCGTGATGGAGGTTTCGGCGGGGTAGGTCCTCCATCCGAACAAAGCTAGTTTTTTGGCTTTCACACACTGCATATTTTTGTAAGATGAGGTATAATTGGTTTAGTATTTAGATGTGAATTATTATTTTATTACGAAGTAATATAGGCATTTATAAAAACCTTGAATGATTTTTATTTTTGTTTCTCTTAAGCTGTAAGGATTTTATTGTGTATAATTATTATGCACTATTTGGAACACTTTCATTGGGTCATAATGAAATGGTTGATAAGCCATAGGATTTCCGAGTATTTTTGTATAATTCCTTGGAGTCTACGCTAATGATCAATAATTCGTTCCAATATAGATAGTGGTAATAATGAGGTCGAAGTATCAAATGATCCTAGCATCTTTTTCTCATTAGACGATCACGGGTAGATAAGGTAACTTCTTGTATAATAGGGATCGGATGCATCTTAGTACATGCCAATCGATCATTAGTTGTTTATTTGCTGATCTGTAGAGAACAAGCGAATGGGTGAGACCGCTACCCTTCCGTATATTGCAATATGTATATCGATTACATGTTGAGGAACGACGGGAACAAAAATCTGAATGTTTTGTGAATTATTATAATAATTTCATTTATTTTTACAGTGCTCATAGACAAGCAAAACAAATTTAATTAGCTTCGCCCGACCACCGAGGGATTTACCTGTTATGTATTATAGTTGCATAAACAACGACAAAAGCATAAGAATAAAATCTTTGAAAAACAATATGATCTTGATGAGACAAACGTAGACATTTTAGTATGAATTATATAATTCAGTCATTATCTCTTATTATCCAATGAGCATAGTCATTTGGTGCGATAATATCGTATTAGTGTTTTTATAAAATAAAAAAATTCGATTTTAATTAGGTCTATCATATCAAAACAGCGGCGTACAGCAGCACACCTTATTGCGTAAAAAAATAGATTATCTACATAAAATACAAGGAACGAATGAATATCGATCTGTTTTTCAAACGTGTTTGATACCATGAGGTATGTACAATTTATGTTGGGGCGGTAAGCAACCTATCATTGGTCTCGTGATCAGAACAAGAAATTGTGTTTCGTTTTATCACCATATGTTTTTCATAAGCATGCGGCGTACATATGGGGCAATAAGTAGTCAACATAACCATGTATAAATCAATATTATACGTGTGTCTGGAAATTTTATTCTATTTTTCTTAGGGTATTTGTGTATCGATTATTAAAAGTAATGAATTTTTTCAAAGTACTCAAATATTCATATATTTTACTTAGAAAAAACCACCAAGCATCAAATGATCTTAGTGTCTACTACTATTGTCATGGTTTCTTACGCATAGTTCATAAGGTTAAATATAGTATTTGGCAAGGTGTAGCATAAGTAGGGAACATGTGTGTTATTCTTTGCAAAAATGGGGAAAAAAAAAATGACTTCAAATATGTATAACACCACATAAGTTTGAAGCCAAAAAATGGTTGGAATTATAATGAAGGGGAATTTAATGTATTAGCGGTCGGGGGTATGGGAAGTTTTAGCGGTAATGCGTTTTTTTTTGTTAACAATAGATTTGTAGGGGATAGGGGAATAAAAAATAGGTGTTAAGCCTAGGGCAAATTAATTCCAACACGTACGCGGGATTAAAGAGCATATATGTGTTCTTTTTAGTTATAAGTACTAGTAATATGAATTTATATGTATCGATGTATATGTATTAGCGCATAGTGGTTTGCGTTGTATATATATATGGGGTGAAGGGTGAGGGGAGGGGGAATGGGCGGAGGGGGGCGGAGGGAGGGTGTGGAGGGGGTGTGGAGAGGGTGTGGAGAGAAAATGTTAGTATGTTATTCTGTAGATGGGTTAGGATTGCAAAAATGCGTCGGATCATATGTAAGGTCGGTCAGCAAGGGAATCGACCCCTGCTTAGCAACAGGGTAATATATCCTGGAATGTATGTAGTGGGTGTGTAAGACATGGCTGCCCCATATTCAATGGGGAACCAGACCATCCATTTTTTCAAACGCGGCATCGCACCAGGTTAGCAGCAGGCTTAACATAGCATGGGTTATAACAAAATTTTTAGTATGGTCATCGACTCCATAGGAGGATGCATGAAGGATTAATCAGGGGGGAGCATATTAGAGGTTAGGTTGTGTTAGAGATGGATGTCGGAGACAACCATAGAGGGGGTGCACGCCCTTAAGTGCTCTTTTCGCCGCTTAGCACCCATAGCAGCACGTAAGAGGGATGTAGCTCCACGTTAGTTTATAGGTCACGGAGGTCAGGGGGAGGTGAGGGAAGAGGGGGCTTGGAGAAGGTTAGGGGTATGTTCGAGTGAACCCATACCTGTGAGCGGAATGCATGTGAAGACGAGATCTCTTCAACGGACGTCATTCTCCCTTTGTGTGTTAGGCCACTCGTTGAACGCAATGGAGCGCAACGATGACAGAAGGGAATTAGAGAGTTCGTTAGCGATGACGTTGTAGGTCCGTGAGCATTAGGTAGTTCGTGCTTACTCGACATACGACCGTAGGCGAGGGGAATGAGGTGGGATCATTGCAGATCGCGTGGTTCGTGGCTGTAGGAGTGCGCAACAATTGCAGGCAAGTCCGGTAGCGTCGATCGGGTTGCGGTAGATAGCAATGAAAGCTAGCACCATTGTATATAGTTGCGTGTGGGTCTAACTTGGAAATAAGGAAATGGAAGGGGTGGTAAGCAAGGCGTATTTTGGGTATGTTTATGGGAGGGGTTTGATTTAATATGATTTTGAAGGAATGGGGGTTCTGTCATTTTAGGTTGAGGAGAGAAAATAACGTGTTCAGTCATGGCTTCTGTAGTCGAGGGGTTCATACGAATGTATGGGTTACAACGCGCATAACAAGACTTTGTGCATAGTTCAGAAAATAAGTAGTAGTAGGAGCGATCGTATTCTAATTAGTCGTTTTATTGGCTTTGTAGTGCTCATGTTACGACGTATTTTTCGTGATGTATTTTGTCCCGATTCTACGTGTCAATCTCATTGGAAATGTATCACGAGTTTTTGTTTTTCTAAAACCTTCTCTTCGGGGTGTACCTGAAAAAGTCTCGTCATTTGTGTATGTCAGTCTGTCACCATATGCATGTTTTTTTGCAGTATGCTTATGAAGTAGTGAGAGCGGTCGCTGTCTAATTAGTCGTTTTAAAGTGGGTTTATACTGCTTGTGCTAAAACATTTTTTTTCGTGATGTAGTTTGTCCTTATCTTTCGTGCCATTCTACTTAGAGGTCTATCATGAGTTTTTTTTTTTTTCTGAAATTTTCTGCAGGGTACTCTTGAGAAAAATATTGTCGTTTGTATATCTTTACTTTGTCGTTATATGTTTTTTTTTCTTTTTTTTTCCCTCGTTTTTTTCGTTTTTTTTCGTTTTTCGTTTTTTTTTTTCGGATTGAGCTAGTTTTTTTATTTTTTGTATTTGTGCACGTAACTGTGTCTGTATGTGAGTCTTATAATTTTTATTTTGTAAAAGTTAGTGTATGGGTATCGTTTTTTTTTTTTGTATTGTAGAAGTTCTTTAGTTGAGTTTTTGAGGCACCATCAGCTAAGGATATCATCATTCTGGCGAGCATGATTTTGGGCTAGACTTATTCAATTTGTGAAGGTAAAATGACCAACTTGTAAAAGGAATTAAATTTTTATCCATTCAATTTGAGTCACATAATTTTTATGTTTTGTGTAGAAGTTAGTATATCTAACTGTAGCAGTTTTTAAGTTGAGTTTCCAAATTACCATCGGATAAGGATATCATCATTCTAACGAGCATAATAATAGGCTTATTCAATTTGTGAAGGGAAGACGATAAATTTAGAAAAATCATTTTTGTATTTTGTATTTTGTATTTTGTATTTTGTATTTTATTTTTATAAATTATTGATTTAATTATTAACTTAGGCTACCGGTCGGGCCGCCCGGGCTCCGGGTTACCAACCTGTGCAAGGACAAGGGAAGGTCCCTGCAAAAAAAACAAAATCCAAAAAATCTAAAAAAATACTATGTTATGCTGGGACAGGGCGATAAACGGTAGCCTCATTGAGTGTGTTTTGATCTGTAGAGTGTGGCCGTGGGTGAGTAGCTGTCTGAATTTTGGAGAGTTGATGTTTTTCTCTGTAACTGCAGCTTTGGGGTCCTTTAGTGAGTAGCTTTCGGATTTTTCTCTGTTTTGTGATTTTTTGCTTTTCTACACTTTTTCCTTTTGTTTTCCGCGAGCGAGGCCGTGGATTTAGCAGAGGGTCTGATGCCCTTTTGTCGAAACCTGAATAACTGCAGGTACCTTGAACTGGTGTGGACCGATTTTTTGGGACCTTTTGTGACTTTTCGAATTGGGACTTTTGAAGTTCGAACTTAGAATTGGTGTTCGGGTAGTTACCTGTTAGGCGATAGGAGGACCATAAAAGGAAAGAGTGCTAAGCCTTTGGTCTTTTTCGGGTCCCACAACGTTAGCTCGGATGCAAACGCAGACGGGTCAACGATGGAGGTGGGAATGTGGTAAAGCGTGGGCATGAAGAAGGGAGAAGTTTTCGGCGGTTAGCCCCCTGATGAGACTGCGTGGCGGCAGTCGAAACCGGTCGGGGTAGCCATACCCACCGGCTTTGCAACTCAACTTTCTTTTCTGTACTCGAATGTACTACGACTACTTGGTTTTGTCATTGTCTGGCTATCATCCTTTGATGATAATCTGTTGAGTTGTCTCCCACTTGTCAGTCAACCTGCTAATGCCCATGTGAACCCACTTGGAAAGTTTGTTGAGTGTGTGTGAGCATGTAGAGTTGTTTCCTGGTTACTATCGATCTGTTACTGAAGTTTGATTGTGAAAGGAGGTATCAAGATGCGCTGGGAGGTGAACCAGCATCATGTCAGGAAGTTATCGAGAATATGGACGGGATGGAGATCGAGACCGACGCGGAGAAGCTATCCGCAATGAAGATCAAGACAGAGGACGTGATGATAGATTGGACCAAAGACCGGAGTACGGTAGGGAGCACCGAGCATCCTCAAGAGAGGCACCAAGACGTTTTGTTCCCGTTTGCTACGAGTGCGGAGAGCCCGGGCACTATCGCAATCAATGTCCGCGACTTAGTGGTGAGGGCAGTTCCCGATTTCCATCACGGAATCGATCGACATCACCAAGGAACTATCCAAGACATCCAGATAGGAGACCGACTTGTGATGAACCTGTACTAAAGAAGCAATTTGAGGATCTATCAAGTACCGTCGCTATGTTGAAAGAATTCGTCGAAAGGGAGAACGCAAGAAGGGAGGAGAAGGAGAGGCGAAAACAGGAAAAGGCGGAGCGTAGGAAGCATGAGGAGGAAGCAAAAGCGGAGGCGGAACGTTTGGAAATGATGAAAAAGCTTGAGGCTGAACGTCGTGAAAACGAGAAGAAGACGAAAACGATGAGGTTGGCGGAACAAAAGGAACAGATGAAAAAAGAGGTGATCTCGACAGTATCGGTGCACATGGGTGGTTTGCGAGAAGAGCTCAAGTACCATATGGACAGACGCCTGGAGGAGCTAGTCAAGCTTAAGGGAAAGGCTAAAAAGCAATCGCCCAACACTGGACAATCATCCGATGATGAGTACGAGTCATCCGAGAGTGAAGTTGAAGCTCTTAGTGAGAAGACCGGACACCTAACTATTGGAGGGAAGAGACGACGTGGACCTGAGAAAGCGATTGGCGACAGCCCGCCAATGGAATCGCCTGCCAAACGCACCTTGAAGAAGCCAGGAGGGAGTTATGCAAGAACCACGGGACGGCTGCTGGGCTGTAAACCGATCCCTATGAAGAACTCGCCAACGAGGAAAACTCTGAGAAAGACCTCGACGAAGAAGGTGAGGAAGATACCGGCTACTATCGGCCCCATGGGCCGAGTTCGGTATATGAAAGATAACCTCTGAGAGTTGGGAGAACTGACCGTGGAGGATCTGAAGAAGATCTGCCGAGATGAAAACGTGGCGTATGAAGGATTGAAGAAAATAAACACCATCCTGGCTATCACTGAAAAGAGAACGCATGAGGCTTACGGATCAGCGGACGACGAAGCTCCCGAGGAGGTGAATACAAAAACTACGTATGAAGAAGACCAAACGGCGACCACTGATGACGACGCTGCTACAGGTGAGAAATGACGAGGATGGACAAATAAGGAATTATGAGCGATCTGTCACTGCATAATTGATCTCGGGGTTAAGGGATTGAACGACAATGAACTTGATATTTTGTATCGATTTGTTGTAATCTTATTGGCATTGAATGACCAAATCCGCTGGTTGAAAAAATGTGTTGACTCTTGGGTTAGACTGTACAGTCTGTCAGGAATTGCTATTTTCACTAGTATACCTAGCTGCGTCTATGTCCTCACGTCGCCGGTTTGTAGAGCTCAATATGTAGTCCAGACTTCCAGGAATGGCAAGGTACGTTGGAAAGAACATGTTTCAGTATGTAGCCAGGGCTGAAAACGCAACCATCTGTATCGTTGGTGGAGAGTTTTTGGTCATGAGTCATATTTACTTTTACCGGTCGAAACTTGTAAAGCGGAGGAGTTGCCAAATGTGGAAAGGCTGTTTATTTTGCGATGGTCTCCGGTACTTAACACTACAGGTAAACTACCAAAGAAGAAGCAGAGAGGGGGACGTAAGAGGATATGAAAGAATGAGAGGAGGCGAGGTAACAAGCTAACTGAGAAATGCAAGGAACCGATAGGAATTCAGCCTGTGAGAGCGCGTTTAGGAGATACGGAGGAATGAACGGTGAGCATTCTTGAATTGTTATGCCGACAGCAAGAAGGTGGTACTCTGAAATTTCGATTGTCCGTACTTCCAGGTAATGCATGGTGTGGAGGTTGGAAACCGATCCGTAAGGCTTTCGGTAATAGTATCGTCAGAATTAATGGACATCGGGCGAAGCTTCATGCATGCAAACGCAATTTGGAAGAAGGCGGAGAGGTGGAATTCATCTATTTACGTAGATGGAAACCTAGACTGAGCATAGATAAAAAGTTGCATATCTCACTATCACGTAATCCCCGCAGACTTAAATTCCTGGGTGAACGTAGTTTGGAGGTTTTGGTAAGAATTTTGGGCGCAACAAATGATTTTGAGAAGCAGTCAACCACGGTGTACTTACGTAGGTTGATTACTCGGATCGCGAATGATGTATATGGTTGGCACCTAAACGGTCGTTTGGTAGTCGAGCTTAAATTCGATGACAGGATAAAACTGGTTGAGATACGAAAACTGATTAACGACAGATTGTTGGAATTGGACTTGCGTGCCTGTATTAAAAACTTGGCGCGTAGCTCTGTTCGCATCGTATGGGTTAAAAACCCGTCGGTAGCGAGCATCTTGCATAATCAGCGTTGCTTTGCCCGCGCTGATGTGTCGATCTGCATTTGTGCAGATGCTCTCTATCCGAAGATAGGAGGACACGTGGAGTTTAGATTACAGGAATTGGAAGATGTTCACCCGCAGATCTGGAATGCTAACAACATTCTTAGACCCGCAGTTGGCGAAAGGGTTTTTTTGTTGTCGAAGGAGTTGTCTGAGGCCTTCAACCGCTGGAGTAATTGTCGAGGGAATGCGTTTAAATTTAACCGCGAGGAAGTTGATCATTGCTTGATTCGTAACCCTGAACCTGTGAAGTGTTGTTTGAAATTGTCTGATGTGGAAACGGTAAAAAGGCGTTTGGATGGATATGTGCTGACGCCACTTGACCGTAATTCGGGTGAAACGTTAGTACTGTGCCCTTTTGTCTACTATGATGCCATGTTGAGTTTGTTTATCCGGAGTCCCGGGTACACTGTGGAAGTCAGATCGGAAGCTGAAGTACTGAATACCATGAGGATGGATTTGAAGAAAGTGGGCCTACAACGATTTGGTGGTTGGAACAGCAAGGGGAGAATGAGCGATGTTTATGCTCTCCCAAAGCACAAGGACATATATAGATACCGACCGATATGCCCTACGTTCTCTGAACCAACAGTGAGAGCTGGGAGATGCGTGGCGAAAACCCTTAACCACCTACTTTTCATGCTCCCTCAGGATTGGTACTTTAACCTCAGGTCAGTCAACGACTTGGCTCCACGACTCGAGTCTCTTAATCGAAGAATTGCAAAGATGGCGAAGGCGGGCGCTGAACTTGTCTCAATGGCTTTTGACATTAAAGACATGTTTAGTAAGCTCCCGCACGAGGACATCATGACTGCTACTAACTGGCTGCTTGATTATCATGAAGGGAAAGGTCGGCACTACATCCGAGTTAACCCTAGAGGTAGGGGCACTACGTTTGGTTTGACCACCGGGGAGGACCATTGGAGAAAGGTGGAATTGAAAACTATCAGAGCTTTTGTTAAGCTCGACTTGCAACACACGTACACCAGAGCCACAGGTGTACTGCTGAAGCAAGTGGTGGGAATCCCAATGGGGAAAAGCACCAGCCCCCCACTTGCATGTATCCTTTGTGCATATGCAGAATTTCGGTTTCTTAACGAGTTGGGGAATTTGAGACCCTATGTTTTTGGACTGAGATTGGTGGATGACGTGAGTTTAGTAGTTCTGAAGAATCAAAAGAGTGGTGAGCTGGTGGAGAGTATTCGTGGAGAATTTGAAAACTGCTACCCCAAGAATTTGACGCTCAAACGTACTGACAATGGAGCTGACCAGTGGGAGTTTTTGGGGCTTCGGATGGATCTCGATCAGTCCTGATTGCGTATTGGCTGTGTACAGCAGTATAAGAACGAGAAGGCTATTTGGTCCGAGGAAAATCTGGAGTTTAAGAACGGACAATCATATTACTCTTGGGGAAGCAAGATGCAGAAGAGCGCTGTTGTTGCCAGTTACCTCCACCGAATCGACAAGAACACTACCATACGCAGCGAGATTTCGATGAAGGTGCTGACTCTATCAAGGGAACTTCGTCTGAGGGATTTCCCCAAGGATTTCCTTGACAGGGTGCTAAGAAGCTTTGCATGTGGTCGGGACGAAATTTGGACCAGGATCTGGTGATGGTTGTACCCCTGATCGGTCAATGTCTGCTAGTGGTGGGACTTTATTTCAGTTTTTTTGTGCTGTGTGTTTCAGTTTTTGTTTTGACTCTCGTTTTTTGTCGAAAAACCCGTTTGGTGTTCTGATTGTGGTTTCGGTTTGCCTGTCGCCATAATTTAGGTTGCTTCTAATCTAGGCTGCTGGGACAGGGGAATCACAAATACTGGGACAGGGCGATAAACGGTAGCCCCGTTGAGTGTGTTTGGATCTGTAGAGTGTGGCCGTGGGTGAGTAGCTGTCTGAATTTTGGAGAGTTGATGTTTTTTCTGCAACTACAGCTTTGGGGTCCTTTAGTGAGTAGCCTTTGGATTTTTCTCTGTTTTGTGATTTTTTGCTTTTCTACACTTTTTCCTTTTGTTTTCCGCGAGAGAGGCCGTGGATTTAGCAGAGGGTCTGGTGCCCGTCTGCCGAAACCTGAATAAATGCAGGTACCTTGAACTGGTGTGGACCGATTTTTTGAGACCTTTTGCGACTTTTCGAATTGGGACTTTTGAAGTTCGAACTTAGAATGGGTGTTCGGGTAGTTACCTGTTAGGCGATAGGAGGACCATAAAAGGAAAGAGTGCTAAGCCTTTGGTCTTTTTCGGGTCCGACAACGTTAGCTCTGATGCAAACACAGACGAGTTAACGATGGAGGTGGGAATGTGGTAAAGCGTGGGCATGAAGAAGGGAGAAGTTTTCGGCAAGTAACCCCGGGCCACTATGGTAGCCTAGTTATTAACTTTATTTACTTATTATTTTATTGCTTTATTTTTTTTTAATTTTTAATTTTTATTTTATTTTTATTATTATAAATTTATGATTTTATTATAATTTTATTATTTTATTTTTATTATTTATTTATTTATTATTTCTAATTTTATATTTTTTTATATATTATATTTTATATTATTTAAAAATCATAAATCAAAACCTGTTATTTTATTATTATTATTATTATTTAAATTTACTTTTTATTTCTTAATTATTATTTATTTTAATTTTTAATTCTAATGATTATTATTAATAATTAATTATTATTTATTATTAATTTTATTAATTATTAATATTATTAAAAAAATGAGGTTGTGTGTATGTGTATGTGTGTGTATATGTCTGTGTGTGTGCAGGAAGGTGGCGAGCCCCATGCAACCAATCAAAAAATGAGCAATCGTTCAAAAAATAAAATAAAATACAAATACGTACGTGTGCGCGTGCGTGTGTGTGTGTGTGTGTGTGTGTGTGTGTGTGTGTGTGTGTGTGTGTGTGTGTGTGTGTGTGTATGTATGTGTGTGCCCTGGGTCTCCTCTGCCACGACCGTTCCGTGGACCTCCATGGTTTTAAATGGATGTTCAGATCAACATTCAGTTCACTGACTAGCTTGGAGGGGTCTTGCCACAGTACTCTGTATGTGTGCAGGATGGATTCCTTGGCCCGGGGCTCTTTTTCTTCCCTATGATCTCTTCTCATCGTCCTCCATGCTTCTTGGGTTGCGGTCCTGATTACTTTTTCCAGAACTTGTTGAGCCTGTAGCAGTCCAAATCGGTGGTCTCTCCGCTGGAAGGAGCATCGCGCTCGCCAATCGAGCATGAGGACATGCAGCCTTATGTAGGCGAACAGATTAGCTGCGAACGAAGACCATTGGGCCAGCAGATGTTGGTTCTTGTCCAGCAATAGAAGGCCCAGATCCCATGGAATGTGGATGGATGTCAAGGAGTAGAAGGCCGCGTCCCACCACTGCCACAGTTGGGTGACCATCCCGTAGGCCAGCAAGCAGTGCTCAAGTGTCGCACGGGCAGGTTGCGACGATCTCCCACAGTAAGAGCAGATTGGGGACTACTGGCCTTGTTGTCCCAAGTTCGTTCTGGACACAAGCCAATCCAGTGTCGGAAGACACCTGTGGATGATCTGCCACTGCAGCGACCTCAGATTGGTTGGCATGATTCTTGCATATTTGGGTCATGGAATGTCTTTCATCAGGTCCGAGTCCAGCGGAGAATCACGAGCCCATCTTTCAGATAGTATGCAGTTGACCTATTGTTCCGGGTTGAGGGCTCTGTATGTGTTTTTGACTGTGTAGTCCCACAAGCTCATTGGCTTATGTCCTGGCCACTGCCATTCTATTGGGTCAAAGGGCAGATCCTTAATCGGTGTTGAAGCTTCGTATGCATATCGCCCTTCTTTATCATCCCCCACCACCCTAATAAGCATAAGACCGACGGTTGGCTCCTGTACATTCAGTTCGTCATTGCGTGTCAGTTTTGACATTCTCGCCCCTGGTAGGGCGGGTACATGCGCCTCCAGCACGCATATTCCTTGGACAATTCGCTGCACCCTATATACCACCGAGGGTGCGGGTAGGTCTGAGTACTTAACTATCCAATCTCCTCGCTGGACCACAGACCCTTTTTTCAGTGTTCGTCGCCATGCCAACGGTATGACCTCTCGGAGTAGGTTCAGCCTAACCTCCACATTCTTGGCATACTTCATGAGTTGCTGCAGTTGGGCTGCCGTCGTCCAATCCCCTGTCTGTATGTCCCACAGGTCACCTATCGTGAAGAGGCCCTTTCTGACCCATGTTAGCCAGGGGGAGTTGGTGTGTAGGGAGAAGGGTTTACCGTTTTCGTCCAAAATGTGGGGGTTGCCAAAGAGGGTCTGTCGCCACACATCGTGCCACCTGTCGGGAGGCGGAATTTGTTTTGGTCCACATTGTCTCCACAGCTTAAGCATATTGGGCCATAGCGGATCATGTGCTATGTCTGCTTTTGCTGTGTGAGTTGGGTTGTCCCCTGGGTGTTGCTGTCTTTAGGAGGGGATGGACCAGTGCGCATTAGTGAGCCAACGAAAAGGGTGGATCCGATTAGGGGCCGTTGTTTCTGGTGCCAGCTCATTGATCTGTATACAGGCCAGCGACGCCCATGGAATGTCATTGCCTGTTAGGAGCCTGACCAACACCTTGAATATGAGGGCCTCAATTTCTTTTGTCGGGTCTATTATCCCCAGGCCCCCTTTACTCCTCGGCTGCGTTAGTATGTCCCATTTAACCCAGCTGATACAACCTTGGGTTTTGACCTCATTCTTCCAAAGGTAGGTCGTCAGCGCCTTTATGAGTCTGGAGTGTTGTTTCGGTTTAAGTGGCCACACTGCCAGTTTATACCAAATTGTTGCAAGCACCGCGTTGTTGATTGCTAGTGCTCTCCCAACAATGGAGGTATGCAGTCCCTCCCAGAGGCCCAGTCGGTCAACTGCGAGGTCCACCAGCGTCTCCCCGTGGTCTAGCGGGGGGCCAAGTGTTGTTAATCGCACTCCCAAGATGCGCAGCGTTGTTTCATTTGTTGCCCATGAGACGTGTGGCTCCGGTGGCGGGCTGGCTCCCTGCGGGTGTAGCCACCATCCCTCTGTTTTAGAACCCCAGTTGACTTTCATGTCAGCTGCCAGTGAGAAGCGATGTATGACTTGTGTCAAGGCTCGCAGGCTTTGGTCGTCTGCTCTAATCAGCACCGTGAGATCGTCTGCGAAGAGCGATGTGATCGGTACAAGGTGCCCCGACAGCTCAGGGATGGAGATTCTGCGAATCTGTGGGTGAGATTTGTTAAGGGCAGCCAGGGATTCCATAACGATAACAAAGAGCAGAGGCGCTATAGGGTCCCCTTGTCTGACCGATCTCTCTAGAAAGATCAAGGCAACCAAGTGGCCATTCAGCGAGATGTTATTTGACGCCGATCTATGCAAGAGTTGCACCCATTTCGCGAACACAGGGCCAAAATTCATCTTGGTCAGATACATGTCCAAGAAGTCCCAATCAACATGGTCATAGGCTTTCTCGAAATCGATGAAAAATATTTCGGCCTGGACCTTTTGTTGACGGGCATACTTGATGGTCTCATTGACCAACAGTATGTTGTCTTGGATGTTGCGATTAGGCATAAACCCAGACTGGTCCGGGTGTCTGAGAATGTTCATCAGCGGCAGCAATCTCCTTGTGAGTGTCTTAGCCACCAGTTTATAGGGGACCGGGAGGAGGGTAATCGGTCTATAGTTTCTAACTTCCTCTTTGTTCCTTTTTTTATAGAGGAGAGTAGTAACTCCTTGTCCCATCATACCTCCGAAAGAGCCTTCTCTTTGCACTGCTGTGATGTAGTCCAGCAGATCATCAGATAGCAGGTCCCAAAACTGCACCCAAAATTCTTTGGGGAAGGAGTCCACTCCTGGCGTCTTTTCGTCATCCATCTCCTGCAGAACCAAATTTTAAGTGGCCCTGAGTCACTCTGGTAACCTAGTCGGATACGTAATTCTCTCACTCTACAACTTAAGTTGGGTCAATGTTACGAATGCTTACAAAGAGCAACTAGATAAGGGAGACTACAATAACAATTATGAACATCAAGAGGAGACTATGGTACATAAAGTGTATTTTCGAGCACTTCTTCATAGAAACAATGCAACATAACGAAGTGCAAAAAATGATGCAACACTATGTTGTTACCAAAAAGGTTGTGGTGACAAAAAACTTATTGAATAAGTAAACGAAGAATTTCGAGGTGACACTGATCAACATTGTTATCAATTGCAAAAGGGTGAAGACGATGATCTATAATAACTCCTCATGAAACTAGTTGTCATAAAAATTAAGATTGTGAATGAAAAAGTAATAAAAATTATGTAGTGTTTTTTACGTTGATGAAATGTATATCATCGTATGAATTTTTTTATTGTATATGATTTACCTTTTTTTTAATAATAATTGAACACTGACAGTGAAGAATAAAACAATTATTGTCACGTGTGGTACTGAAATAGTAAAGTGTCAAAGACAAAAAACGAATAATCAAGTTGCATGTATAAATATGAAAAAGGGATAAACCTCTAGGCAACAATGTTACAACAACAACTGCACAACCTCTTTACAACAGAGATGAAGTGAAGGTCAGAAACTAGTTTGTAGAGGAATAAAAAGACTTATAAAAAAATAACTAAAGACACTGTCACGAGAGATGTGAAGTATCTCATCAACATAGTTTGAAGCATTGCACTTCATAAAAGGCAAATCTACTACTTGTTTCTGACAAAAAAAGAGGAATTAAAAAACATGGATAGATGATGTAGTTCATATGTGTATCACCTACAACAACATGAAGTTTCTGAATAATATTGCAAGTAAGAACGTAGAGTCATTATCGCTTATTGATGGTTGAGAAAAAATATGCATGCATCCTTGAAGTTTATATATTAATATCTAGTGGAGGATATGGGTAACATATGTTACTATAACAAATTCGCAAACTCTTTGTCGCAAGAATGAAGTGAAAGTAGTACAATACATTGTCGATCATACTTGATTTATGCACTGTTACATCAAAAAGATTACCTTTCATGCTTCAAAGTTGATGCGCTATATACTATCAAGGTTTGCATATCGAAAAACTATACATCCTCCTATTATGGTATGAAGAGCATATGCATATAAAACCATAAAACATCAGTTCATAAGGGCATAGAGAACAATGAAGTGAAATTTTAGTACTCTCCTCAGGTATGTGAAGGTGATCGGATAGATAGAACTACTTTTATGAATAAAATTGTTACAGGATACGGAAAGGTGTCTCCAACAACAAAGAAGGAAAAATTGTCATTCTACGTACTTTGTAAATACTTATGCTATAACCTCGAATCTAACAAAAATTTTGAAGTCGGCTAATTTGTGTACACCATAGCCTATTTATAAGTAATGTCTCTTGTTACTTTACATAATAATGATTATGTTACAAGTGAATTTTTATCCGAGTAAATGTTGTGCTTGGCTATCGATCTCTTGAGGTAATTTTTTTAATGTAGTAGCCCATCGATCGCTTATGGTTTTCCTATCATTTTGTATGCCCTTACGAACTGATGTTTACCCAAAGCATGAATCAAGTACAAGGTAAACACACTGTTTCTATTTTGTTTTTTTCCATGTTTATTTCAGGTCATATTGAAATATGTGACCTACTATAAGCAGTTGTCCCTGGACACAGAGGGATCTCTAGATCAGAGTCCGCGCTGGGAGTCATAGAAAAAATCGAAATAACAAAAGTGGCGAGGTGTGGAGGCTCCCGTGAACCTGCGGGTAGAGTTTACCAGTGGGTTTGGTACAAGTAGGGGTTCACGTGCATATTCAAGCGAATTATGTGAGAATTGTTGCATCATGTGGTGTATTGGTGTATGTTGTGTAAAGTTGGACACTACAACCTTGCGGGGGTGGGGTGAAGATCATAACTGGTATGGTTCAACAAACATCGTGTCATGACCATAGTGGTTAAATCACGAGTACCTGACATATACATCGGCCGCAAGGCGTTTCCGTGCACGCGCCGCAACTTCCGGGCTCTGGGCACCAGAGCAAAATGGTTGGCGGTATGCAACTAAATGAAAGTTGCACCAGGTCGTTTTATTTTGGCGCACAATACTTCTCCAACGTCGGAGATTCTTCGATAGGGTCAAGTCTCATGGGTAATGGAAAGTGAAAAAGAGAAACATTTGAAAACCTTAGCAGCATTATTCAATTCGAGTTTTCGACTTAGTGTGGTCATGACAAAATATTGTATGATATATTGAATACGACACAACTTGGTATGATTGTGTACAAAACTATAATAATTACAAACACCTTGTGGAATCTAATTAATTTTTTAAAAAATCTTTGCAATATCCAAATTCACCAAGGCCAATTTTTTTATTATATCAAAGATAGGTACTTTGAACTGCTTTCATTTTAATATTGGTTTTTCCACGATTGATAAGTGTAGATTAAAATTTAACTTTATCGCCAAACTCTATCTTCAAGGGTATTATCAAATTAATACCAATATGTGCATGGAGAGGTTTTAATACAAGTGTCTGTCAACAAATTAGAAATTTCACAAAATTACGGCCAACAGGTCCAAGAAGAACATCCCTAATGAGAAGTGGGTATCCTGTGAGTGTGTTGCTGAGACACTAATGAGAAAACCACTTCCATTAGCGATGTGCGAAGGAACACGACTAAGTCGATTGTCTTCACGCTGTGGAGAAATATCAGATTGCAGAATCAACTGCCCACCACGACCGATGGAGTCTATAACCGGCTATTGTTTGAGAACATGTTCATCTGTAACAATGACGAGGACCTGTTCCCATGCAAAGGAACCCCATGATTTCTTGATAAGTAGTTGGTTGAGTACAGTGTCTTTGAGGGACGAGGAGTGACGAGTTTGACGCACAAATGACGAGATGGTTGCAAGATCGCCAGGTCTGAGGCAGGGTACAACGGTTTGAGGAGCTGAAGGACACCATTGCACCCCAATGGCTGAAACTTCTGAAAGTTGACGAGTTGCAGCAAGGGGAATGCGTAAAAATGAAGGGGATACAACACCCAGACCGGATATGCAAAGTGGAAGGCAAGGCGGGAGGGAAAATGCTGGACCCTTTGGATATATATGGACTTCAGTTAAGTTGAAATACATCGAGGGTGTAGAGCATTTTCAGAACGTCGCACCCTCAATTTCACGATTTTTTTTTTTTTGCCAACTGGGTGTAGCTAAGTTGGTAAGGCGTTCAAGCGACACTCAAGGGGTCGTGGGTTCAACTCCCATTGCCCCCACGATAGTGCCTGTGGCATGCTTGGCGTCTTACCTTCGAGACAGCCAGTTGATAAAAGCAAGTGCGTGGTAGCTCAGTGGATAGAACTCTGGTGTTGCAACGGGGAGACTGCGGGTTCGACTTTGTCAGCCCGCAATTTCCCTCGAGCACAATTGGTTGGTGTAGATTGCACCCCACGTACTTGCCCCGAGCCTGACATAGCACCTTTACAGACTAATAACCTCAATAGCTCAATGGGTAGAGCTTTGATACCATAACTTGGAGGTCCCGGGTTCAACTTCAATGCATATAACAACTCCAATGCACATAACACATAACACATAACTCATAGCTCATAATTGACTGGGGGGGTGGAGGGGGGGATGAGATGGAGGTTTTCCCTGGCAGGAATTAGCCCTGTGGCGAACTGGTGCGACGGTTATGGACCGATAACCCTGCCCCCTCCATACTATGCTCATTCATGTCTATACCTGATAGGTACACAGGCTGGTCTAGAGTTCGCTTAGGCAGGACACTACCTAGGGTGGCTTTGAGGAAACATTCGGTTCCGGACTAGTTTGGAGTGACACATAGGCTAGTCTAGAGTTGGCTTAGGTACTGACGCTGCCTAAGGTGGCTCCGTGGAAACATTCGGTTCCGGACTAGCATGGACCATATAATCCACCCATGGTGGCTCCGTGGAAACATTCGGTTCCGGACTAGCATGGACCATATAATCCAACCATGGAATAATCCCGATAGGTACTCTGGCCGGTCTAGAGTTGGCATAGGTGAGACGGTGCCTAGGGTGGCTCCGAGGAAACATTCGGTTCTGGCCTAGCCTGGAGTGGCACAGAGGCTGGTCTAGAGTTGGCTTAGGGACACTGCCTATGGTGGCTCTGGGGAAACATTCGGTTCCGGACTGGCCCAAAGTGACACTCATACCAACTGTAGCATCATCCCAATAGGCGCCCAGACTGGTCTAGAGTTGACTTAGGTAAGACATTGCCTAGGGTGGCTCCGTGGAAACATTCGGTTCCGGACTGGCATGGGATCATGAACTCAGGACTGATAATAACCAACTGAGGGTGCAAAGGGGCATGGGCCCAAGGTCTTCCCTGGCAGGAATTGGCCCTGCGGCAAACTGGTGCGGGTTACCGAATCGATAACCTTTTCCCCTCAGCATGAACAATAACACAACCCCTAATACGGCAAGAATAGTAGGTCCCACAACCCCTAATACGACAATAATAGTAGGCTATGCTAGGATCACGGCGCCCGGGTTGGGTCAGCAGGGCTGTCTCAGGTAAGACCTTGGTCAGGGTAGAACCACTCTACTAGACACTGCCTATGGAAAAGGATCTAATGAATATTCGTTGTCTGACCAAACCTGGGCTGGTGCTCATAGGAAAAAACATAAATAAAATAATATTAAAAAAAAATCACGAAATTTTTGCTAAGAAATGAGATTTCAATTTTGTTCAAAAAATATAAAATGGATACGGCAGAAGTGTCCGAATGGAGAGTGTCCTCGGGGCACGAAAGTGTGGGAACCCCCTGCAGGCATCACGGAACGAGGGGACCCTGGCCCGAAGGCAGCTGCCACACAACTTACTTGAAACAATGGGGGTATGCAGGCAAGGGCGGGGTGGGGAGGAACAATAAAGGCCATACCACCTGAGGAACCGGCAACGGGACCTGGTCCTGGACCTACAGGAATGGGGCTGGCCAGCACAGAACCATAACCGGAAGGGGGTCCCCCTCCACAAGGTGACAATGAATAATATCTATTCCTCCCTGTTACCAACCATGGACATCTGAGGTGGGCCAAGAGAATGTGGATCCCAGATGCATATATGGGGAGATGGACATAATGGAAATGGAGGGAGATGTGTGCCTTGTTGGCGGCCATGGCTGACCAGAAGCAAACGGGCCTGCTACGGCAGGTATATCAACTTGCAGTCCCCAGAAGGCAATGGCAGGCCATCAAGAGGCAGTACAAGGACCAGCTGTGGGGGGCTGCAGCCAAGTGGAGACGATCCCCCGCTTCTTCGTCCAATGTCCGGTGATCCGTGAATTCTGGGAATGGTGGTGCTGAGAAATAGCGGATAATGCCCCCCGACAGGTTACCTAGGACGACACGGCCACGGTCCTCCTGGGCCCACTGATGAAGGTGGATAGGCCCAAACAGGAGGAGCTGCTAACAAAAGAGATGTCGAGGGCGACCGCGCTCTGGGCAATTCGGACGCTTGGGAATGAATGGGACAGGCAGGGGTTGACTATTACCCCGCGAGCAATTCGAGAGCGGGCTATGGGAAATGCCGGGGTGACACTTACGGCAGACTACTACCGGAGCAAGCGCAGAGACAGTTTTGCAGCCACTCGATTCTGGAAGCGGTGGGAAGCGTACCCGCTATTGGTGGTGAAGGACCAACAGCAAGGGTTCCAATTCGGTCGCAGTCTTCAACAACACGTGCCGCAGGTAGAGTAGGATTATGGAAGCAATCAATGCCTCTTGCCTGTGTCTCTTTCTAGTGATTAGGGAAGCTGTCTCATGGGGAGCAGTGGCCGGGGCTCTTCCAGCCTTAATGGGAAGAGGCAAGGGTTCCAATTCAGTCGCCGTCTTCAACAACACGTGCCGCAGGTAGAGTAGGATTATGGAAGCAATCAATGCCTCTTGCCTGTGTCTCTTTCTAATGATTAGGGAAGCTGTCTCATGGGGAGCAGTGGCCTGGGCTCTTCCAGCCTTAATGGGAAGAGGTGTGTATTAATTCTTGTATTCCCATTGCTAATTTGAGCCTTGGGCACTGGGCCCTTTTTGTTAAAAAAAAAAGGAGCCACCAACTTTCCGTAGGATATCAGATAGTAGGGTAGGGTACAGTACATTATGGAAAGAGGGGGGTAGAATGGTTGATTTGGGGGGGCTTAGCGTACTATAGCAGGACGACTTCATGGGTCGACAGTGGGAGGGGCGCGGGTTTTGGGAGGAAAATGTAGAACTTGGAAACGTGGGATTTAGCCACATGGGACAAGAAGCATGTAAGTGGAGAGGGTCTGTGAATTGAAGTAGGCTTAGGTGGATAGGGGATGGAGGAAGGTGTCGTGAGCTTAGTCGATAGGGAGGAAAATCTGAAATAATGGTAATGGGAGGTGGAGAGTTTTTTCTGGAAAGCCTGGGAGGCCGCAGAGGCCACTCCCCCCGTACGCCCTGGGTATCCATGGCTCACTTGCTGTTTGACTGGGTACTGCAAGCAAGTCTACCGACCAGCACAGGAACTGGAGGAGAGCAGGCGAATGGGTAGGCTGGACGACCCCATGCACTCCCCCCTTGGCCAGGCATCCAGGACCTCAAGGGTACGGCTGCCTTGTTACTGTTTGACCCTCCGTTAAACCACCAGTCCTTGGCCCAGCTATCAGCCGCGGCGCTTTCCTGTTAACGCGCCGCGCCTTTAGGGTTTCGGGGTACGAGACCTCAATGGCTGGAAGCGCCAGCCAAAACAATTTCGAAATGGTACCCGGCGCTTTGGCGAAAATCGGCGCGCAGGAGCATTCCAGACTCGGCATCTATAGCTGGGCCAAGTACTGGTGGTTTAATTGTGTAAAACTTGCTTGCCAGTGATGAGCAACTGGACTGATGCCCACCAGAATACATGGGCTCCACAAGGAGAGGAAAAAAAGAAAAGTGTTTGTCCCTGCATGTATAGACGGTCCTGTCAATGCTCTGCCGCTGCCTTGCTGCCCGTCCCGCTTTCTTCCTTGCCGCCAATGCTGTGTGCTTCACTGTGCAGTTTGCCTTGCTGCCCATTTGCGAGCCTTTTCTTCCCTTCCACTTTGCTTCTCTGCCGCGTAGTTTGTCCGCTTTGCAGCACTGCTTTTGTGCTTTGCTGGCTTCCCGTCCGCTTGCGCTGTTGTTCCGGCCGCAGGCAATGACTCCGCAGTTATTGTTAGTGTTGTGCAGTTGGGTTGCCTTCGCAGCGTTGCGTGTTGCCTGTAAGCAGACTGCCAAAAAACGCAGACGCAGCCCCGGCTGCCTGCTGGCAGTCTGCTTACAACAAGAGTCAAATGGTTCATGACCCAGAGCATCAATATGGGGATTCCACAGATAGTCGAGTTACAGCTTCCTGACGAGTTGCTGCTGAAACAACCTTGTCCTCGTGTTTTTATTTTTTTCGCTCTTCACTGAGTCTTCAGTACTTCCTCGACGCTTTTGTCAAACTCTTGTACTTGGTGCTTTCTTCCTCTACTTGCTGTGATGTTTACATACCCACATGCCCCCCCCCCCTGCTCACTTCCCTTTACCCCTTGCCACTTCATCTCCCCTTTGCTGCTTACCTGGTCTGTTGACTGTCCACTGCCTTGCTCTTCTTCCTTGCCTTTGCCTTGCTTCTTTTAGCTCGCTCTCGCCACCTTCGCACTGAAGCTTTTGGGTTGCTGCAGTTTACCTTTTTGCTTGCAGTGTTGTGGCGTAGTGCCCCCCACTTAATCCTTGTCTTTGTAGGATTGGTGAAAGACAAGAGGCTGCTGTGTGCATAATTGCTTGCTTTCTTGTGTTTGGGATGAACGTGCCTTCTGTGTTTATCATACGATGCAGATCGCTTATGTCCTGGTCCTCGTATGATTTTTTACCGCTCTCTTAAAACACCGCTCGCATATGTCCTGGTATGATTTTTTATCGCTCTCAGCTTGCTGCAATTAGCATTGAGGTATTCTCATCAAACACACACACTGCCCCGACCACAGCCCCCCCTAGCCCTCCTCTTTTTTATCAAAATAATAGGGAGAAAAATAAAAATTCTGCAACTCAAAAAAACCCTGGCTGAATGTGCTCTCTCTCTCTCTCTCTCTCTCTCTCTCTCTCTCTCTCTCTCTCTCTCTCTCTCTCTCTCTCTCTCACACACACACACACACACACACA
>BFEA01000120.1:912303-931987 GCA_003427395.1 Chara braunii
ATGTGCTAGGTATGTACTATTGTATGTAGTATATGTACTATGTATGTACTATTGTATGTACTATATGTACTATGTATGTACTATGTATGTACTATTGTATGTACTATTGTATGTACTATATGTACTATGTATGTACTATTGTACGTACTAGTATGTACTATTGTATGTACTATGTATGTACTATTGCATGTACTATGTATGTACTATTATATGTACTACTGTATGTACTATTGTATGTACTATGTACGTACTACGTACATACTATGTATGTACTATAGTATGTACTATTGTATGTGCTATTATATGTACTGTGTATGTATATGTACTGTGTATGTACCATGTATGTACTATGTACATACTATGTATGTACTATTGTATGTACTATCATGTACTATGTATGTATGTACTATATGTACTATGTATGTACTAGTGTATGTATGTACTATGTACTATGTTACTATGTATGTACTACGTATGTACTGGTGTATCTACTAGTGTATGTACTAGAGCGTGTACTAATGTGGTGTATCTACTAGTGCATGTACTGGAGTATGTACTAATGTACTATGTAGTAGACACGTACTACTATATATGTACAATGTATGCAGTATATATTTAGCATGTATGTCTTATCTATCTGACAAGTACTAGTCATTGACTTCGAATATATTTAGCATGTATGTCTTATCTATCTGACAAGTACTAGTCATTGACTTCGAATATCATACAGCAAACTGCCATCCACGTAATGAGCACGAAAATTGTACATGTTGGATCTACACCTCATGCAATATGTTTGTTATCTACTCTTATTTTCTTCAGACCCTCTTACACTGACTTACAGTCTAAGACGACGCTGCAGTGGGAAAGTCGGAGTTAGGGTGTATTCACAGAGGTCTATCTTGAATGTATCTGACTGCATTCACAGCGAGACCAGGATGCATCTGGCCCCAATCACGTCCATACATTAGTAAAGCAGTCCTCGTGCGAGTGATATGCCCTTAGCCATGCATGCATAAAACAGGAATCTGCAATACAAGTGGTTCTCGGAATGATCAGCTTGGGCACCTGGATAAGGTACATATAACATCATACATACTCTGGAAATGCCAGCTGATGTCGTTGCCGTAACCATGAAGCATAAAGATTGTTGCCTTGACATCCTTGTGGATCGGCAGCCAACACTGTGTGAATAACTTCATCCCTCGACTGTTCGTTATGAACCTCTGGGGAAGATAAAAGTGCACAAAACAGCCACACATGAGCATCAACTGCAAGAGCACTGCCCACCTAAGTTATACCAGATTGGCCCAGTTCCACTTGCCCGGCCGGGCCAAAATTGAATTAAAAAAAAAAAAGAGATTAAACTGTTTTGGGGCAGAAAAAGTGCACAAAGCAGCCACACATAAGCATCAACTGCGAAAACACTGCCCACCGAAGTTACAAGAGTGGCCCGGGTCCACTAGCCAGAGTGCCCAGCCGGGCCAAAAATGAATTAAAAAAAAAAAAAAAAACAGAAATTAAGTTTAATTAACTGTTTTTCCACACACAATCTAAATTCAAACAACTTCTGGGGCGAGGTCCTACTAGCAAAGAGGATTGGATTGAACGTCTGAATCTGGCTGAGTTTGTGGACAAGTGCAGAAAATCGAGATTGAGCTCCTTTTCTGCATCTCTGCCTAAAACACGCCCAGATTCAGGATCTTAATCCAATCCCCATTGGGACCATGCTCCTAGACTTCTAGTCATTTACCAATCAAACAACTCTTTCTTTCCAGAAATGGACTGAAAAGCTCAGGGGTTCAGTCAAAACTTCAGGGTTAAAAACTTAGAAAAACTCCTAAAAAAAATTAGGAGACGAAGTGCCATAAATAAAATGAATAGGCGGTGGGCAGCCTCCGAATGGGGGCCACAGTCAATAGCTGGCATGTACTACTGCCCTGAGCCAGAGTTGCCGAAGCGGTGCATTTTCCAATTTTTTTATTTCTCTCAAATTCACAATTATGCAAGGAAATGAGCAATGTGAATGACAATAAACCAAATTTGCCTGGTGCAATGTACTAGTGGTTTAAGGGAAAGAAAAGGTATAGAACGGGGGCAAATGAAAGAAAAAGGTCAGCTGTTATTTTTTATCACGTAGATGTCCAACAACCCGCAGGAAAACAACGAACAAATAAAGAGAAAAAAACTATGTTACCGGGGCCGGACGTCTGGGACCCCCCTGACAACCGCTCGGACGTCCTCCCGGGGCAGTCTGTTCGAGCCCAAACGCCAAAAAAAAAAAAAAATCCAAAAAAATCAAAAAAAAAAAAACTATGTTATGCAGAAAAATAAACTGCACAACTTTTGACCCTGGGGTCACATCGAAATTCTTTATCAAATTAAAATTAAAGACACCCCCAATTCTTTATTCTTTTTTTTGTGCTGAAAATGGAGTTGTCCGGGCCCAAAGGACGTCCTGGACCCCCCTGACTGCCCGGCCAGGACGTCATGCCATCGGACAACTGGTAGCCTAGGAAAAAAAGGATGCCTATGTGGTGGAGGCATACTTGCAATGCGTCAAAGAGAGGGCTGGAAAGGGTTGCGTCTTGCAATCCTCTGCCAACTCCAGCACTGGGAAACTGGTCCTTTAACTCTCTCTCTCCCTCTCCCTCTCCCTCTCCCTCTCCACACCTCCTTTCTCCTTTTCCTTTTCGTTTCTCCTAGACGTATCTGGACGTTGGCAGCCAGATCCACACAATGAAGTAGAACTTCTCCTCCTCTTTTCCTTCCCCTCTTCCTGGTAAATGCAGCAAGTATCAAGGCCATGGAAAATGATTCTCCTTTATTTTTATTTTTTTTCACTCCCCCTTTCATTAACCTCAAACTTTTCCTTTTTTCCATCCTTTATTACTTCCTCTTGCCACTTTTCGCAATTTCTTTAGCAGTGGTGGGTAAAGTTCGGGTTCGAATCCCCCTAGTGACGTTTCACCTACAATGTCTCCGACTTCTAGCACACACAAACTCTTCCTGTTCTGTGGTGTGAGAGCGATCACATGAAGTGACTTGTGCCTGAACTGGAAAACAAAATGCAGCCACAGAAAACAAGTGACACATACTGCTTACCAAAAACGAACGGAAACGAAAAAGACAAAAAAAGGAAGTACTTCTAAGCAGAAAAGAAGGGCATTTGCAAGCACGTGCCTGGCCCACTTGGGACGCGAAGCAGTGAAAGAGAACACATGCTACCAAGTTACTGACTGCGCTCTGCTTTCCGTTCTTGACTCCTTTTAAACCACGACAACCGACTAAACCTGGCAAGCCAGTGCTTCCTGGCGGAGTAATTTGTTCACGCCCCTTGCCGGGCTAACTTTTACAAAGAATCGGTTTACAACTTCACATCTGCATTATTTGGGCGCTCAACCTTCCGGGACCTCTTCAGCTGGCAGCGCCAGGCAAAAAGGAAAGAAAAGAAAAAGAGTGCCGCGCCAGAGTTCATTTTGGACCTGGTGCGCAGCAGCAAACCGCGACGTGAAAAAGAGGCGGGGAGGTAGTGGTGGTGGTTTAAGAAAAGGGTGCCAGCCCTAGAATTCAGAAACTTGGCACAAGAAAACAGACACAAGGAGAAGGAGTTTGATAAACAGATTGACAATACACAGTTCTCCGTTTGCACGGTTCGACCCCCAGGAAGGCACAAGGGTCTCTCCTTCCCTTCTTTTTTTTCTTTTTCCTTTTTTTTCCCCCGGTAAACATCAACGACGGGTGTAGAGGGTCTCACCTTCTCATTTTTCACTCCTTTCGATCTCTGCAGAAGAGACGTCAACACACACGATAAGATACAAAAAAAGGAACAGATAAGTGAGACTGGGGTAAGGAAAACCAAGTAACAGACCAGCAAAACACAGTTACAAAGTGAAAGACTTGAGTCTTTTTTTTTTCTCCAGGTCATCCACATGGCACACACGTTTAACCGCATGCCAAAATACTAAAATAGTAAAAAAACACACCAGTTGTAATCCATAAGGACGTGTTTGAACTACACGCATAACTAAGATGCATACTCTGTAAAAAGTTGAAAATGCCCGCCCTTTTTTTTCTTATGCAGCCTTTTCAGATAAATGCATGTACAAAAGATCACAGCACCGGCTGTAGAAGCTCCTGTGCTGCTAGACACCCTTTTTTCCTCTTTTTCGTTTTCCCGAGGGGCAATACCGGCATCCCCTCCCTGGTAGCATCCTCGTCAGATGGCTCCAGTCTGCTGGTGGGGAGCAACTCCTGCTGGAAACCAGGTCCACCGTCCCATACAGAAGGTACATGAGAAGGTACATGAGAAGATACATGGAAATCTACAGCACTTGAGCCATTACCCGGCTTCGGCAATCATGACGAGGCTGCAGAGAGGACCACAAAGGAACGAGCTTTTTCCAGACTGCTGCTAGACACCACCTCATCTCCTCCACTTTTTTTGATGTCTCCTTCCCCATCCCACTTGTTCAGAGGGTCTGATACCGCAGGCAATTCGCCTGCCGCGATGTCATTGCTGTTATCTTTCGCTATTTATCCACGGCATGCCTTTCTGAATTGCAACCCTCCTCTCCTGGCCGTAATTAGAATCAGGTCACACTACCAACCGGCCTAGCTCAGTTGGTACACCCCCTTCAGACCCTTTTCAGTGGGAAAAGTGCAGTCACTATAAGTATGTGTCGTATTCCGGGGGAAGGCAGTACCAAAGCCTTATACGTTTACTGCCTTTTGCAGTCCAAGTGCACTCACTATTGAGGATGTGCTGTATTCGGGAGGAAACCGCAGTACTTGCTTTGAGTGCAACAGTGCAGTACTTATCATCTGGGCGGGCAATCAAAAAAAGAGTTCCTTCTTCCATCACCTGACATAACTTTGTGGATTATGCAGATGAGACACCCTTTTAAAGTTGAGACACCCTTCTAAAGTGGTGCTCCCAAGCCAATCAAACCACTCCTACACCACAAAACTTGGGGCAGACCGAGCAGTTAAAGACACCCCTTTAAAGTAGGCATCACTTTTCGGCAGCGTCGGGTCACCACTTGGGACCACCACTGTGTTTAAGCCAATCGCCACAGGAACCTCCTTCCGTTACTGGAAACCGCTATGGCAGCAGCACCACCACAAAAAAAGCACAACGCCTACAGAAATCCAGAAGATAATCAGAAGGTGGGTTTAATAACTTTAATTATTAAACCATCTGTGTTCCCCAGGCAAGATCGTTGCAACTTGCAAGCCATAGGGGCACCACAAAAAGCGCACATGGCATCCAGAAAGCCAGAACATTATGAGATGGTGGTTCAATTAACAAACAGGAACTACTGAGTGAATGGATAGAAAGTACTGGTGCAGGCACATTCACACGAAGAAGAAGCGAGAAAAAAGAAAATTGACTCGTGTGTATGGCACCCCGCAATCCTTTCGTTACGAATCAGAAGCTGCTGGGCTGTAGAATCTCTAGAGTGGATTACGTGGTTGTGTAGCTCGTTCCCCCTATCTCAGTACAGACTTCAAGACCTATTTGCGTATTTCAAAATACCCCGCCCCCCCCTACATCGACCACCAACTCGAGCGTGAATCATGCATGAATCTACTCATGCCGCATCACAAATGTATTTTCTTCAACTTAACGTCCGTTACCCTTTAATTAATTAATGATATCTCTTCGGCATCTGTGAAAATCCAATGCATGCGTACGTTTGTTTACTCTCCAGTACACAGACGATTTCGCGACTCCATTCGCCCTGCCCTGTGCGTGCAGCACGAACTGTCCATGTCATGTTGTCAACTAAGAGAACCCACCACTTGTGCATCCTTCAAGGTTTTCTGTTCCCTTCATGGCTCCACCACCACCACTTGCGCACCCACATATCCTAAAGGCTGGGTTTCCGACGTCTACTGATCTGGCACTAAGCGTGCAAGTAGGCTTGCGCGAATTACCTAGTATTCCCCGTCAGACAGAGATCTTCGTTCGCCTATGCACAGAGGGATGAATCAGACATATCAGCCTCAAGATGGATAAGTTATTGGCCCGCCTCCACAATAAGTAGACAAATCAGCCTCAGCTTAACGGATAAACAGCAAAAGTGGCCAGGCAAGGGCAAGGGACATGAACAAAAAAATCTCTAACAACTCGGCGATGAGGCATATGAAGCTACCACAGCTTCCTGGAAGCATGTGAAGCTTGCCATGTTGAGTTCTCCTCCACATGAAGTGGAAATCTCAGCCTCGGCTTACCGAATAATGCTGACAGCGGTCCGGCATAGGGGCATGAACAAATTTCTAACTGACTCCAGAAACGATACATCACCCACACAAAGGAAATTATCAAAAACCGTTTCTTTCCCCTTTTCTCTTTCCAATGGACTGAAAAAGGAACTGTGATCTAAACCGAAGGTGAAAACTTATAACAACAAAAAACACCCCCACACCGGCATATGAAGCTACCACAGCTTCCTGGAAGCATATGAAGCTTGCCAGGTTGAGTTCTCCTCCACATGAGGCAGAAATCTCAGCCTCGGCTTACCGCATAATGGCAACAGCGGTCGGGCAAAGGGGCATGAACAAATTTCTAAATGGCTCGACAAACGATACATCACCCACACAAAGGAAATTATCAAAAACCGTTTCTCTTCCGTTTTCTCTTTCCAATGGACTGAAAAAGGAACTGTGATCTAAACCAAAGGCGAAAACTTATAACAACAAAAAACACACCCACACCCGCACCCCACCCACCCACCCACACACACACACACACACACACGGATTCAGATTCAGATTAGGAACATAATATATGCAGTATACATTCAGGGCGTCGCCGCACCACTCGAAATGTGCAAAATGAGAATGAACTTCCCGCTAGAACATGGCCAGATGCACCCGCAAAATTTGTCCTTCTCACATTTTGAGAGTGGTGTAGCGAGGCCCTCAATGGCATCACCTGACACAGTTCAATGGCATCACCTGATACAGTTTTGGAAAAAAACATCAGGTCGTGCCAAGCAGTGCCAGCTGTCCGAGGCGAAGACGTTCTCAAAAACAATATCCAACCACAAACAGTTTTGTGCTCGCGTTCACAAGCGTTGTGCATGTTCCTGAAGCCATCTGGAGGCGGTGAATCTTGCAAGCAAAGTGAAACATCAAGCACATGTTGTTTTCACAGACCGCAAGCAGACCACAGAATTATATCAACCGAGAAAACATAGGGAGGCCCTGCCCCGTCTCTTCACATTTGGCTCAGGTCCATTCAACCGTAGACCATCCATCATCAGATAACAAATTAATCGAAGGAATCTGCCTCCAATTGCAGTCAAACACATCCAAGAAAAAAGTTCTGGTCTGAGTGTGCCCTCATTTTTCCAACGCACTTCCCAAGAAATTGTAGAAAGATCTTCGTAGATTTCACGTTTCGCTACCAACGGGCCTACGTCAGTTGATAAACACACGAACTGTTGAAATACAGACCGCAGTTCGAATCCAGATAGAGTCAGATTACCAAACGCAATTCTGGATTACCTAGGGGGGGGCCTTCAGTTCAACTATGATATCTCAAGGCAGTCACCCTTTATTAAGAAAAAAAAAAGGAAAAAAAAAAAGAAAAAAAAAGATTTTAGATTTAACTGGATTTGCCACTGGCCTGCCGGAGTGGGGAATCCAAAATGCAAATCAGGAACATGTTTTGCACCCCTTTCGTAGCTTTTTTTTTGGAGGTGCTCCATTTGCTTGAGTGCAAGCACTACCTTATTCCAGCAATCAGAATGTGGGGTCGTTACATACGTATCTTGTGCAATTTTCATTGCAGACACATATATAATGACCGTCTGTGATGGGATAAGGAACAAAGCGAAGGGTCTTGTGTAGCTTTTCTTTGGATCTGCATCTGAGTGTACTTTCTGCAAGCACTACCTTATTCCAGCAAACACCACCTGAAAGGTTATTAGACACATAACATTTGTATGTAGTGCAATTTTCAGGACACATACAGATAATTTGCATTTGTAATATCTGAGGACAGGTACAGATGTAAAATGACTGTGTGCCATGGGATAAGGTACAAAGCTTCGGGTCGTGTGCAGCTTTTCTTTGGTTCTGCTTTCAAGCATCCCCTGCGTGCCCCCCACTTGCTTGCCTGTAAGCACTACCTTATTCCAGAAAACAGAATGTGGGGTCATTCCATTTGTATCTTATGCTGTTTTGAGGACAGATGCAGATACAACATTTGTATCTTATGCTGTTTTGAGGACAGATGCAGATACAGTGCCTGCATGACAAGAGTCTTGGCCACATTTCTTGTATTTCATTCTGGCTCAGTGCATGCCCAGAATCAATCCAGCGAACGCAGGGCCCGGCTCCACTACTCTCGAAATGCACAAAATGAGAACGAATCCTCCGCGAGAACATGGAAAGATACATTGCCATATTTTTTGTCTATTGTGCATGTCACACTCCGGTCCCATTACCGTTGTGTATTCCGTGGGGGGAAAACGCCAAAACGAAAGGTTCAGAACGTACCCTGGCCTCACAATGGTTGCTAAATGTATTCCCCCCAAAAGAAGGGTTCACCCTCGCCTCATTAGGCCGCAACTTTCAAAACAAGGCTAGAGGAGGTATTCCCTCAATGGGGAGTTTGCGTCACTCTAGACTACACAACATTCTACGTGTATGTGACCTGTGTCATGATGCAGATACATTCAGGTATCTCAACAACCGCCAGATCCAATTACAGTTTTAACACTGAGCAGTGAGCGGAGAGAGGCCCAGCGCGTCTTCAACGGAGGTGGAATGGAAATCAAGGACAACATCAATTAAGACCAGTCAAGACCAGTTGAGGGCACGGTGCCCAATGTCTCCTAAACCACATTTAACTCCAGCCACAAAAGACGAAACCCCAACAACTTTCTCCGTCCTGTCGTGAGTGATAATGTTAAATGCACAAAAAACAGAGACACAGATGCTTCTTTTGAGGCCTCGCTCCACTACTAACCAAGCGTTCACATTGAGAATGAAGCTTCCCTTACAACATGGAAAGATACACCACCATATGTTTTGTCCTTCGTGCATGTGGAGAGTAGTGGAGGTGAGGCCCTTAATCTCTTGCAGAGTAAAGACTTTTCCACCAAGAACTGCATCATTTCTATGTGTCTAATGGCGTCCAATTCTTGTGGGCTGTGACACAGATACTTGGAGCGACGAGATCCTACAGTGGCAGGTGGATTTGGTGGCAGGGGTGCGGCTCGGTCCAGAAGCGCAGCTCAGTGTCTTTGGCTAAGGATGAGCGAAATAGGGCCTCAACGCACTACTCTCGACATGCACAAAAGACAACAAACATGGCACTGTATCTTTCCATATTCTAGCGGAAGATTCACTCTCGTTTTGCACATAGTGCGGCGAGGCCCATATTCTTTGGCTTGTTGGAAAACTCAGTGTGGCGAAGCCCAAAGGAAGGAACAGGGATTATCAGACCCCAGCGCTCTCATTGTACATGGAGGGACTTACTTCATGCACCATTCAGTATTCAGAAAGGACCTCAGTATGCACTACTTGAATATTGGCCTCACTCCACTACTCACCGCCCGCACAAAAGACAAAAAATATGGCGGTGTGTCTTCTCGTGTTCTAGCCGAAGATTAATTCTCGTTTTGCACATTCGGTGAGCAGTAGAGCGGGACCCATATCAAATGTTCTGATATGTGTCCAAGACACTGCGTCATAGACTGTTTGTTTGTACTTCTCGCAAGTCCCGGGCCCACATCTTCTTCTTCTTCTTTTTTTTTTTTTTTTGTGGTCCCCACATGTTTACAGGCTGGCAGTCCAAGGAGGATGAGAATCATTCGGTGCTCTTCTGGAAGATACCACAAAATCCTGAGGCTCCTCCTGTTACCAGAGAAAACGACATTGGCGTAGTTGTGTGTGTCTTCGACAGAAAGCACTCAACCACATACTTGGGGGCCAAAATAAACAAAACAAAAGCTTGAAAAAAGACAACGGCAGCACACAGCCACGAAGTGCACTGCCAGCTGTCAGGAATATCTTGTCTTTTTTTCTTTGTCAATGAGTTTTATTTTCTTTGCCAGCGAGTTTTAGCTGCTGTGGATCCCCTGCAGGCAGAGAATCAAGTTCTAGGGCCTCGCGGCACTACTCTCCAAATGTGCAAAAAGAGAATGAATCTTCTCCTAGAACATGGAGATGCATATTTTTTTTCTTTTGTGCATGTGGAGAGTAGTGCACCGAGACCCTTACCATTGTGCTTAAAGCAGTCGGTGCACCCGACACTCTGTTGAAATACAGTAGTGAGTTTGAATCCAGACGGAACTACGTGAAATGAATTCGGAGGGCGAAATCCCACTCGCAAAGAGGATTGGATTGAACGCCTGGATCCGGACATGTCCTTGGAAAGGTGCAGAAAATCAAGATTTTTTTGAATTGCTCCTCTGCATCTGTGTGTAGAACACAGCCAGATTCGTGAGCATAAATCCAATCCTCTTTGATAGTGGGACCTCCTCAGCCCTGGCGCCGGTCAGTTCTGGGATATCTCAAGATTGTCGCCCATAGGGGAAGGAGAAAAGAAGGAATCAAGGTTTAGCTTTGCGATTTATTATATCCCACTGTAAATAAATCAACAGCTAGGAACAAAGAATGAAGGCCCCATCAAGACAACGAATTGCGAGTACGCACCACCTCGCCCCGAAGATCTTCAACCCAAGGGAGGAAAGTGAGCCCAACAAAAACAATCAAGGTCGGGAACGAGCTGTGTGCTGCCGTAGCCACAAATTCTCAGGGCTGTCATAAGTAGCGCAAAAAACAATTAACCACAAGGCCCTACTCTCCCAATGAATAAGGTGCCATTTCGCCTTCAAACAAATCGGTTCATTCAGCACACGTTCTTCGCCTTCATATGCCAGAGCTGCTCAAGAAGGTCCCACTGGCAACCTGGATACGGTTGAATGCCTGAATCACGACATGCTTGTGGAGAAGTGCTAAAAAATCGCTATTGATCTGCATTTCTGCATCTCTTTAAAACTCGTCCAGATTCATGCACCCTTCATCCAATCCGTTTTGCTAGTGGGACCATGAGCGACCTTTCTTTTTCAGCTGTGTTACAAGATTGGCAACTGTCAGGTCCATGAAGTGCGCACATAGGGCCTCACTCCACTGCTCTCCACATGCACAAAAGACAAAAAATATGGCGATGTATCTTTCCATTTTCTGGAGGAAGATTCATTCACATTTTGCACTCCACTACTCTCCACATGCACAAAAGACAAAAAATATGGTGGTGTATCTTTCCATTTTCTGGCAGAAGATTCATTCTCATTTTGCACGTTTCGTGAGTAGCGCCTCGCTCCACTACTCTCCACATGCACAAACGACAAAAAATAAGTTGGTATATCTTTCCATTTTCTGGTGGAATATATTCTCATTTTGCACATTTCGTGACTAGTGGAGCAAGGCCCACAGAGCTGCAGTTCCACAATGAACAGGTGGCACAATTGGGGTTAGATTCCGTTAGAACCATCCACCATGAACAGGTAGCACAATTGAGATCTGGTACCATCTCAAGTTGTGGATCAGAAGCGCATCCATGGCGTCCTTTCTCCCTTTTTGTCTCCAACACATCGCTCCTGAGAGAACCACTGGGATTGAGGCAGGACTTGCCTTGGGATCACTCCACTCATAATTCCATATTGCCATGGGGAGCTGCACCTGCTGGAAAATGGGTCCAGATTCCAACACATTGCTTGCAAAACCTCTATCTCAGTGCTGCTGAGAGAACCACTAGGATTGAGGCCTTCCCTTGGGATGGCTCCACTCATAATCCCATATTGCCATGGGGAGCTGCACCTGCCAGAAAATGGCTCCAGCATGCCTGACATACAGGCCATGAAGTTCCTGTCTTATCCCTTCATTTCTTTTATTATTTTGAAAAATAAAAAACAGCCCCAGGTAATTCAAAATTATATTGTTCTGCACACCTGATGGGATCTGGATTTAGACTTCAGTCTGCATTCCAAACACATTGTTGGTTCCTTTTATTTCTTCCCCTTTCACTTTCCGTGTTTTCAGGCTGCTCTTCCCACTTCCCTTTCCCAATGGAATCAAAGCTACTCAATATGGTTACTTCATCATCCTTCATCATCCCGCGTTTACTCCAATCCCCTACCTCCCCGCGCATCTAATCCAGTGAGGGAAACTGGGTCAAGCAGCATGGGAGGGTGAAAGGGCAGGGTGTTCAATGTGAGGGGCGGGTTCTAGGGCGGGCTTTGGGCGGGCTTATGAAAGGAGAAGGATGGAGGGCAGGGTAGTGGAGGCAGCGTCATAGAAGTGTGCGCATGGTTCATAATGCCACGACTCCTCATTCTGTCGCCAATCTTTCCAAACCACGCACTCTTCCTCTAGTGCTGTTACCATTTCTTTTGTCCCGAGCCATTCTTCTTAACACTTGTGAAGAACTATTTTTCTGCAATCGCACAACTTTCTGCGCGAAGCGGCCTCGGGGGTTTGGGACCGGTTGGTCGGGGGGAATCATAGATAGGGGTCGGCTGGACGAATTGCATGGATACCCTCACTAATTGTTTTTGGGCTTGGACCCGGGCCGGGAAAGTCCTGCGCAGACAATTGAGTGACCGCCCCTTAGCGAGCACGATAAATAACGGTTGCCATAGCTTCTTTCTTGTTCTGCTGTGGGAGATGGGAATTTTGGCACAATTAGTGCACGGGAATGTCGTTCTTCAAATTTACAACGGATGGCAGGCTCTCCGAATTGGTTTTCTGTCTTTTCAGAATTTATTTTTGCAATAGGATTTACACTAGGAATTTAGGTACTCTGAATTCTTGTTGCGCCGCGCTTCTTGCTTGCGCACCTCTCACCGCAGTGGGGACTGGGTTCTGACTATCGCAGCCTTAATCCGGCGTGTAACTGTAATTTTTTGGCGGGTGCGATTGTAACTGTACTCCTTGATTCTCTCGTGTTTCCCCGCATTCTCTCCCTCTGTCGTGCATACCTCGTCCTCCACTCTAGTCGGCCTGAACGACTGCATGACCGGATCGATGCATGGAGTGTGGCTGCGTCCCGTACGCCGCAGCTTGGCCATGCAGGCGTAGGCACTTCCTTCTCTTCCCCTTCCCCTCACTTAGGCATAATTCCGGGTTCCTCGCGCAAGCATGCACGCTATAAATTTCACAAGTGTGATTAGTATTCTCTCTAAGAATTTGGAAGTTAGCACGGTCATTGAGGATCGGTTAACGAGTAAGTGGGAAGAAGAGCAGAAGTGAGTCAGGCGACCCGACGAGCTGGTGCCGGGTAGGCGGGGTTGACGTGAGGGCCACAACGGACTGTGACGCACGGGCGAACTTGGCTTGCGTGCTCGAACTAAGCGGGGTGATGACTCGGTGCTGGTGCGAGGCGACGGACTGCCCGCATCGAAGGTGATATCGCGTAGAGAGAGAGAGAGAGAAAGAGAGAGAGAGAGAGAGAGAGAGAGAGAGAGAGAGAGAGAGAGAGAGATGTGTGTGTGGGATGATGCCTTCCTCTAACCCTCCGTATAAATTTTGATTTCAACCTTGCCCGAACTTGTTGCGGCCGTGTCGGATCTCCTTGTGAATCGTCTCGGATTTTCTGCTTATGGTGTGTGAAGAACAAACTCGCGCGCTTCCCTCCCAATTCCCCAGCTCACACGCGACCCACGTCATCGTCGAACCCGGTGTTGTCATCATTGAGACAGACTTCCCTCCCTACCGCCTCGTGTTGCCTTTTCACTGTTTGACGGCGGCCCTGTGGCGCCCGCTCACCCCCTACTGGCCTCGAACCCCGTGCTCCGAGTGCCAGCAGGACAGCGAGTACCGAGCCACAGGGGTCGTTCGACGGACCCGGACTGAGGCCGAGCAGCGAGCACACAGCCTGCGTCCGAGGCCCGCGTCGTCGAACTCCAAGGCTCATCACGAGCGACGTCGGCGATTAATCAGGCAGCGCGACACATGAGCGTTCCGCCGGTTCATCAAATCCAAGCCCGGCCTCAGCAACGGAACTCGCAGGGATGGCGATGACATCCCCCAAGGCATAAAAGTCAGATGCGGCCCGTGCCGGCTATCTTGCACAACTATCCCTAAGGCTTGCCACAGGAGATTTCAGTTCCGACCTGGAACTCCACCTCCCCCCGCACCATCCTAAAATTCATGGCACACCCCTTTTCGCACTTCCGGGCCCCCATCCCACTCCGATCAGGAAGTCGCGCTGGGCGTGAGTTTGGGCATCACACACTCGTTTATCATTTCTATCTTTCTTTGGTGTTTGACCGGGCAGGCAGGTGACGGTGTCATCATTTTCCACTTCCTCCTTTTAGTCATTTGCTGGTGGGTCCAGCTAATGTTGGCATGAATGAAGACCGTTATGTGGTTCTTTGATATAACTGAACGGACGGTGTTTCCATTCCACGCTATCACAAGGACTTCCAACCTGGTACCAGCGAACAGTTTCCTCTTGTCCAGGCACAAGAAATCCAGCGGGATTTCTTTAATCTCGTGCAGGCCCCGATCCAGCGGAACCAAGGGAGGGTTCCACCTGTGGTCCCGGAGTTTGCCGCCTCCCACCATCTCCAGATTTGTGAAACCATCGAACATGCGAGCAGACTTCTTTAATCTCATGCAGGCCCAAGGGAGCGTTCAGCCCGTGATCTCCAAGCATGCCGCCTCCCACCATCTCCAAATTTGTGAAACTATCAGACATGCAAGGCGACAACGCTCAATCATTGCTCTTACGAGGAGAGAAAAAACTTGTTAGCGGAAAGAAAGCAAGCCGTTTTGTTCAGGGTCCGATCTTGACACCAGCCAATCTGGCTATTTACATAGCAACTTTGGTAGTACCATCTGATTTCCAACAAGGTGAAAATTATTGTATCATCTATGATTGTATGTACATCGGATACACCTGCAGCTCGGGTGAGTTTACTTATTTATGTTGGAATGGCTATTAGTAGTGAGTTGTTTCTTGTTACCAGACATCCCATTTTTCACTTATTTTCAAAGATCCGGGTTGGGAGGCATCTTCATTAGACATGCCGCTGGTATATGTGGACCAGCTGAACTTCTGAAAAGTCTTATGAGGCGACCAGGTCGGTTAGGGATCCAGAGAAAAGGCATAGGGTTAATAATAATTGTTAAGACAGTGGGAACTGCCAAACTGAGGGAGGTCTGCAAATGGTGGAAGCCCATCATAAATCTTATTTGCCCCGGCCAAGACCACAATGCCTTCACTTCCTGAACTACTTACCGTTGTTTTCAACAAATGCAGTCTCACAAAAGCCTTAGACCAACGGGGTGAGATTTCATACCGCGGTTGCCTATGCCAGATGGGAACTTTAATCCCCAAAAGACACATAATTGCAGGCAATAGCAATTAAAACGCCAATGCTGCGGACCTTAAATTGCCACACCGATGATTTTCGCACCCACCAGACCGGTGCATCAAAAGTGGCATCCTTCTAAACTAGCAGAAGGAGGCTTGAACTGCGTGGTTTAATGATAGTCAAAACTATCAAAAAATTTCCCCAGGCAGAATTGTAATCACAATCGCAATGAAATGATCACCGATAGTGATGAATTAATTGCCTGGGGTTGGTCCCTAGTTGATTTATGTCAAGGCCATCACGCCCTCCTTTCTTTTCTAGAAGATAGTGGAACAACATATTACTGAATTCGGAAGTCTCAAAAGACTGCAACACAGAAGAAGAAACATTTGTTCTGAATGGCTTCGGTAAGGACTGTGGCGAGGGAAGGGAGAAGCACGTCTTTTCTTTTTTCGCCGTCTAATGTTTCATGTCTTAGACTTGCAACTACAAATCCCCTCCAAGCGGCCTCTTAGCTCAGTTGGTTAGAGCGTCGTGCTAATAACGCGAAGGTCGCAGGTTCGAAACCTGCAGGGGCCATGCCATGTCTGTCTGGGTTGGAACATTATGTTTTAAAAAAAAAGCATTACTACTACTTGGAGTGATTCCTAGAACCTTCTTTTTTTTTTCTTTTTCTTTTTCTTTTTCTTCTACTGACCAGCCAGACACAACTTTTTCTTTTACTTCTCCAAAAATGCAGCACACCCAGCCAATGGGACGGAGTTAGGTACACACATGTGACTGTTATTAAACAGAATGCAAGTTCCAGTCCTGATGGCATCTGATGAACACAATGAAGTCAGTGAACCCCCTTTCGACAATAGCCAAAAATCCAGGGTGGAAGTTCATTGTTCAGTTCTATGTCATCAGAGTACGCTTCATTATCATCACACAACCCTTTTGCCCAAGAGCACACACACACACACACACACACAGTTGACACGGCCTGTGTTGTTGCCTGATTTTCTCAGAGACGAATGGATGGACTCAGTATGTGCGCCATCTGTGAGTGTGCCATCTGTGAGATTCCTATGGGCTTGTATTTCCAGAGCGGGCAGGTATTTCCAGAGCACATAGGAATTGCATCGAAGTCGTATAGGGTTACAGGGGGTTGGGGAAGGGGAAGGGGGAGGGGGGGGGGAAGTGAGGAGTAAATGCTTCCCGCTCTTGTCACAGCAACCAGCAAGTCCGAAACAATACAATATACAATGGCTTAGTTGGTAGACATAATTGATTGTTTCTGCAATAAGAGGGATCGAGCGTCCACCCTGTCAGGGACTCATTTTCACTTCTTTACTTCAATTTTAATGACCTATTTTCAGTGGCCATCTGTGTGATTTATGTAAGATACTAGGTGGGCAACTTGTTTCCCCCTCTTTCAGTGCGTGGCCCACTTGCATTTGGATATCCTGACATCTGTTAACACTTGGCATGATTTTCTTTTCACCTTTTTTTAAATTGCTCCAGTCTATTCACGGGCCTCTTCAGGTGCCGGTAAACACGCCCAGAGCCTCTCTCTCTTTTTTTTTCTTTTTTATTTCACGGGCCCAGGGTCCCTCGTGATCATTGAATCGTTGGAAATTTCAGATAGTTCAGAATTTCTCAGATTTCTTATCAACGCGTGCAGCCTTGAAGGAATCGGAAATCAACGCGCGCAGCCTCGCAGCATCTCTTTCCTTTTCTTTTCTTTTTTTCCAAGGTCACTTCATTATTGAAAGCCCCAGTGCCCAAGGGAAAGTCCAAGTAATGTAAAGTAGGGACGGACAGGTTACCCAGCCGCTCCTGCAGATCTACATAATCTACCAGCCTCGCTTTTCCATTCTTAGGGCATACTCAATCTAGGAACTTTTTTCCAATAAGCTTGTGTACGCCCTTAGCTGATGTCAAGCTGGCAGGCTGGCAGCCTCTCTTTTCCATTATTGCGGTCAGATTCGTGCAGGTCTGGCAGAAACGGTCAGATGCATTTCGTCAAGTGCTACTGTGTGTGTGTATGCCCTTAACTGACATCAAGCTGGCAGTTTTTTTTTTTTTGTTTTTTTTTTTGACAGAGCCACTGTGCTCCGTTCCTCGACAACCATTCCTTTGCCGTGTCCTCCAACATGGCAGTTGTACCAATAACAAAAAAAAAAAAAAAAAAAAAAAAAACATAACAAACAACAGAAAATCTGGCAAAGCCACAAGCGTCCAGAGTAACAGGCTCTGCCCAGTGCAACAAGCATCCCCACGAAATCTATTGGTCACACTACTCCCGACTTGGCCATTTTTGGGAGTGCAGCATCGCCACACCAGCTCCCAAGTTCAACCTGTCAGATTTTTTTATTTTTTATTTTTTTTTACCTTAGCTGACTACTAGAGGAGGGGATTCTCCCCACACCAGCTCCCGAGTTCAACCTGCCAGATTTTTTTATTTTATTTTTAACCTTAGCTGACTACTAGAGGGGGTGATACGAGCATCCCCCGCTAGGAGTTCAACCTGTCAGATTGAATTCTGTAGCTCTCAGAATGTGGCTCCCCAGAGCACTCCCGAACTCACCGCCTGCTGCAAAGTTTAAGCTGCCTTTTCGAGAGACCACCTCCTTCCCTCCTCCGAGTTTCCTCCCAGATTCGGCAGTGGAGCGGGAAGGGACAAACGACTTCTGGCAGACTGCTTCACACTGAGCGTGTCCACATGTGGCAAATGACAGGGCATCGCCACACCACTCTCGAAATGTGCAAAATGAGAATGAACTTCCCTCTAGAACGTGGCCAGATCAGATTCACCGGCCACAATTTTGTCTTTTTCACATTTCGGGAGTGGTGTGGTGACGCCCACATTTCCAGACTTGGAGCCCGCCCGGGTCCAGAGTGTAGTGTGGCCAAAGGGCCTCGCTGCACTACTCTCGAAATGTGCAAAATGAGAGTGAATGCAAACCGAAAGTGAATCTTCTGCTAGAACATGGAAAGATGCACCACCATGATTTTTGTCTTTTGTGCATTTCGAGAGTAGTGCATTTCAAGAGGCCCAAAGGCACTCCCGAGCGGGTTTTCACTTCCAGGAGCACTCCGAAAATGTTTCAAAGGATCCCTTTTATTGGTTTGTTAATGCTTCGGTAATTAAGGGCTTACTTGGGGATTAACGGTTAATATTAGAGTTATTGTGAGATACGTGGTTTTAAATTCAGGGATTTGGGATTTGCAACTGTTATTTGCTGTTGTTGGTTCATTAGGCGTTTAGGGCTGTTTTGTGGATTTCTCTTTTTAGGTTCCTTGCGTTAGGTTACTATAGGAGGTAGTCTCTGACGTTAGWTTACTTCGTAGAACTGGTGGAATAGATTAAGAGAAGAAGGATTATTGCCCTTRACACAGTCGTGGCATGAGCTTTGCCTGGCCGGAGTGCCTCGCTCAGCTCAGGGCTGCGGCGACTTTTTGTAAGGGACGCCGGGCCCGTTTCCCGGCTTGATGTTAATAAAGTTGAATCTAAAAAAAAAAGAATAAGTTTCAAAGGGACGCTGGACCCGGTTTCCAGCATGAGGATGTTCCTATAAGCTAAACTGGCTGAGGCTGCCAGGATAACTCCGGGTCGAATTGTGAGACCCTCGGCCTCATCTCTTTTTTTTTTCTTTTTTTTTCCCTTTCTTTTTTCTTTTTATCTTGATTTCATCAAGCAATGAGTTGAGGCCGGGGACCTCACAATTCCACCCGGTGTTATCCCAGCAGCATCAACCGGTTTAGCTTATCCCTTCCCTGCCAACCTCATAAACATACAAAATCTTGTGAATCTCTGCGGACCTTCAAACTCTCACAGCACTATCCTATACTCCTGACCCTCCCAACCCGCTACCCCTATCCTAGCCCACTGATACACTAAACCCCAACTGTCGCAGTAGACAGAGCGATAGTGAGCGTCCGGGAACAAGGAACTCTGTTCCATCGGCCGTGCTTGGCCGAGATCTGGTCGAGTTACGTCTCTGCTTTTCGCAATATATTGACGACTTTGCAATGAGCCCAGACGTGATGATACTCGTCAACATTACCAGTCCCTATGATTATCGATCTGCTGATGAAATGACAAACAATCGTAATGTGTGTGATGATAGAATGAGGTGAGAATCATACACAGACGAAGGAGGAGAGAGGGAGAATAGACAAAGGAGAGAGAAGAAGACAACAGCCCACTTCTACTTCGGATTCCTCCTCCTCCTCGCCACCTCATCAATCAATAGACTGAATACAATGTCTGAAGTTCCTCCTCAAGGTGCCACGTGGCACGTCAATCTGTCTACATCCTGTCTCTTATACACATCTAGATGTGTATAAGAGACAGG
>BFEA01000120.1:948145-976035 GCA_003427395.1 Chara braunii
CACACACACACACACACACACTCCCGTTGAGGTTTACCGCGAAAAACGCTTCAGATCTTGTGTTTCACAAATCACGGAGTCCGCAGAGTCCGCGGAGTCCGCCGCTCACGGTTGCTCCCACGTCGTGCCGAATTAAAAGGTCAGCGTCACAGGCGACGACAGGGAGTACGAGTGAGCGAGAAAGTCTTAGAAAGAATTAGCGTGGGCGGGAAAGAGGAACAGGCTGGAGATGACAGAGATACGAGTGAGCAGCAGGCAGAAAAAGGAAACCTGTCCGCCACCCTCTCTCCTTCACACAGACCAGTTCTTAAGTTGTACGCGAGCGGGAAAAAGCGAAAGGCAGTAGACGACGAAGGGAATCGAACTGCCGCCGCGACGTGGAAGACCACAGTGAGAGACGCAGATTCAAGCCCGCACTGCCGTCGCCGCCGTACACCCTTCGGGAACGCCACTTCTTTTCCCTGCTCTCTCTCTCTTTCTCTCTCTCTCTCTCTCTCTCTCTCTCTCTCTCTCTCTCTCTCTCTCTCTCTCTCTCTCTCTCCACCGCTGAGATTGTTCTTCTTTTCTCCTCGGCGAATGTGCACTCCGTATGAAACAGATCGCGCATTCGAACAAATTCACCTCCTTACGAGAGAATGAACATGTAATCCTACAGGAGGAAAGAAGAAGCTGCAGCGTGAAGCAGCTTTCTTCAAATCGGCTATGGCTGTTTCGCACCGACGAGGACGCCGATAAAATCCCCTCTGCCTGCCTGAACGCGCCCACCACCTCTTCGGGCAGCTGCCCGAAAGAAGACGAAGTAGACGACGAGGAAGAGGAAGAGGAAGAGGAAGACGGGCTTGAATGGAACTACACCTAAGAGGAAGGAGAACAACGGCCAGTGGCCTTACAAGACCTGCATGGACAGCAAAGACGAAGGAGAGGAAGGAGAGGAAGGCGAGGGAGAAGGGCTGGCTATAAAGGACAGGCGAACTGAGGACAGGAGGGATGGCTGCTACGCGCGGGCCGAGCCCCGTCAGCCCGCCGGTCTGTGCAATGAAACGCCTACGACAGACACGCGCCCACCACACCACACGCCCTTCCTTGGCTCGCCGTTTGTCGTTTATCGTTTGTGATTTGCCGTTTGTCGGTTTCTCGTCTGCGGCGCCGAAGGTTCTTACGTAAAATGTGGCGTGCGCATCTGCCCATGTTCTGGCGTGAAGCTCATTCTCATTTTGCACATTTCGATCGCGGTGTGGCGATGGCGATAGTTGCGCCACTCGACATCCGACTACATTTTTGAATGCACATGGACATGGACACTATGCATCTGGACGGTAAAACATTCTATGTGAGTTGTAAATCTTGGCTGACGGCAAGTGGTGCAACTGTGGAACTGAGACTGAATCCACCTCTAGAGCATGGAAAGATACATTGCCATCTTTTTTGTCTTTTGTGCATGTGGTGAGTAGTGCAGCGAGGCCCTGTGTCTGATGGGCTGGTCACGGGAGTGATATGTCTTCTGCGGTCCTTCGGACATTTGTTGGATTTGGAACGATAACCCAAGTGCCAAGCTCACAATTCAACCCCCGGAGTTATCCCGGCAGCGTCAGCCGTTTTAGCTTATATAAAGTGTTCTTCCAGTACTCAGCAACCTACTGCCGCAGCAAATTTTCCTTCAGTAACCCTTCTATCTTCCATTACACTGCCTATTTGGCCTACCTTAACTTCAATACAACCTCACAACAGAATTAAACCTCCGTCTATCCTCGTAACAACTATCCTAAGCTATACTGATATACCGCGTCAAACGCGGGGAAGAAGCCATTTGGGTAGCATGCTTTATGTTCTAGACAGTAAGCTTGGCAAAGGTCTTATGAAGTGGGGGATGGGCAGCCTTCTGGATGGTAGTGTCTAAAGCCAACGCTCTTCCACACGCCACACACAACCCACTCACATGCGCACTCACACCCGTGTTGGTTGAAGACCTTACTGATACGGACTGGGAGGATCCAGCTGACTATCTAAGTTGGTTGGCACCAAGGGTGTCACAGGCGGCCATGGGGATTGAACCCACAACCTCCTAAATGCCACTTGCATGCCAAACCAATTGAGCTAGGCCGCTGGCTGGAGCCCAAATTCTTGGACCGCAGGAGATGAAAAAAAAAAAAAAAACTGAAATAGCAAGCTACTGAGGGTTGTACCAATCCACACGCCCCCAGGAAAAAGGGCATTTCAAGCTCTAAACTACTAGCAGTGTATCTACCTATGTTCTACCAGAATATTCATGCCCATGTTGCACATTTGGTTAGTAGTGGAGCAAGACCCTCTATCTCTACAGCCCTCGTGGCAAAGGTAATTACGTTTTTTCTTCTTTTTTTTCTCGAAGGTCAATTCAATACGTTTTTTTTTTTCCTTTCCTTTTCTTAGTAAGCCCTACCGACGAGGGAAGGCAGTCCGTTTTAGATTTCGTTACTTGGGCTGTAGTAAACAGCAGAATGCTTCGATACTGTATTTCTGGGAAGATGCAGTTGAAGAGAAAAAAAGAAAAAAAAAAGTCGAAAGGACCCAGACCCAAATCGCCCACCCAGACCCATATCGCCCGCCCCCAGTTTGCAACGGGAAAAACTTTATCCCTTAAAACGGAAACAATGGACGGCGCCCTATACTAAATTGCAACGACCTTGACAAGATAACCTTCCCTACGACCGGTCTTAGGGACGACTGCGACCGGACCCTATTTTTTTATGTCGGAGACCCCAAACGAACCCGTCCTAGCAAAGTTGTATTGCACGACCTTTACCTAAATAGAAAGAAATGAAACGACAAAAATGGAATCCACACAAGCGCAGTCTCCAGGTTGTGAACTACCAGCCTATACCGGCTACCGGGCTAAGCGGCCGAGTGGAGACACACTCCTTAGGAATAGACACTCTCCTACATGGACCATTGCGCCCCAAACGAGTGTCCTAGTCAATGAGTGCGTCTCTCTAGCCACCCCCTTATTGACTGAGTGCGCATGTCCCCCTAACTTATAACCATCCTAAAGTTCCCTATCTACTTACTGATAGTTCGAAGCCCTTTTAGACCCATCCTGAAGCCACTTTGAGAAGACCAGCCTTCGAGGTGGGAAAATTCTCACTAACTGATTGCCCTGGGCCCAGGTTCGCAGAAACCACCACAACTTTCTGAGGGGAGCTTTACCGCACTTGGTTTTCCTCTTCCAGTCCACCAATATGGTTTGTCGCAGTCCTCTCTTGATGGCTGTTTTCAGCTCCACATCCGCGAACGTTTTTTGTTGAAACCGATAACGGTTCCTATCTGCCAAAATCACAACGCATATGATTGTCGTAACCACTTGAGCAACGGATGACCAACCCCGTTTACCAGAGTGCTCAGCGGGGATGAACCCCAAAAGAACCTATCTTTCGTCCGAAGTAATATCCGTTTCTCCTATTTGAGTCAAGTGTTGTTGCCATCAAAGTCAGACCTGTTTTGATATCGGGCATTCCTACCACAAATGTTTGGTTGATCCGAAGGGCCAAGTACATCTTGTGCAGCCCAGGTTGACTTTCGCTCCCCTGCTCCGAGACCAAACTATCGATGGTGTTACCAGGAGCAAGAGCATCCAGAGGATACCAACCTGTTTCAGATTAGGGAGGTCCAGGAGGAGCTTCCATAGCTTTGCAAAGTCTTCCGTTGTGTGTTGTAGGTCCTCCATCAGCACTACGTTGCACCTGGAGATGTCTACAGAAGCAGGAGAATGACTGGGAGAGTGGGTCAGTCGGTAAGACTTTTTAACTAGATAATTTGACAGATTGAGACCGTCTGAGTCTGAGGTCGAGCTTCTACGGCCCTACCAACTCCATGCGAGGGGTTTGATTGCAAGCTCTGTTAGAGGGACTTGGCCCAACCACTGCGTTTTTTCAACTTCTCCTCCTCCATTCCTCCATTCCACAATTCTGGCTTGAGGGGGTTGTCCCATTGGTAAATCACCTTTCCCCCCCTGCATTCCAAGAGCCCATCCTGGGAGCATACCCCCCGTTGGAATGCCTTCCTAAACCCTGAGTTGGTCAACTCTTGAACCTGTCAAACTGTGTTATCCCCCTGTATAGGAACATACCATATGCCCACAGGGTTGATGCCTTCTTGACCCAAGATGCTTAACCATTGTTCTGGTGTGGCCTGCAAGAGTCTTGACTTCAAGTTGTTTTCGAAGTGTATGGGGGCTTGTCACGCTTTTATAAAAAAGAAAAAAAAGAAAAAAAAATGGAACGATAGAAGACATAGTTCCACTACTACCCATAGGCCAATGGGTCTTGCTCCACCACTCTAGACTCAAGAACCCAAGCTCCACTTAGGGTCTCGTTCGACACCACTACAAATGTAAAGGTTCTTATAAAATCACTTGATGACGGAAAAAAAAAACGAACTCTATAATGTTTTCACATTTTCAGTTTTTAGGGTTCACCCCTTAAAAATGAGGGCGCTCCAGGCAAAACGACGGAGATCTCGAGAGAGCCCCCGAAGGTGACTTGAAATGTGAGGGTGGGCCCCTATAAATTGTCCGGCAGGTCGAGGTCCTGACACCCGACCCTCCTCACCTGAGATGTAAAGGCGGGTAAGTGTTGGGTCTTCCTTACGGGCTGTGGAATGAAAAAAAAAAAGTTAGGGTAAATTAATCACCCTCACTAGTTAGGGTGCCCTTACAATGTAAAGATTCATAACTGGTGTGGAACGAGGCCCTTCCTTCAGAAATCTGACATGCAAATATTCTTCTATAATTGTTAGAAGGGACATCCGTTAAAATTGGAACGATACAGAAAAGATAAGCATGTGATGTTCTAATCTCACACCCTATGCTGCCTTCCGGTATGAGATCAGAAGTTGTGTGAAATAGGCCCTAAAGGACAACAAAATGGGGTATGTCAATGATTTTTGGAAAATTGAGTGGGACATAGACGAAACTAAAGTCCTTCGCGTGGTTTCAGTTTTAGTGGGGAAGGACCATGGTCGTGCTGGAAAGAAATGGCGCATGCTTCTTTCAAATGTTCACTAAATCTTAAAAGTACCTTTACACTTTCATGCGAGCTACTCGTCGTCTTTTCGAAAGGAAGGGCAGGGGTACACACGTACGATCTCTCTTTTGAATTAAGTCCCGACGTCGTTCGCTATAAAGTTTGGAATCCGACGTGGATGGTCTCAAACTGGTCGCTATTTCCCTGTGTTCGTCCTCAGCACGTGTTCGGTAGTGAAACCCCTTTTCTCGCTGCACAAAGTGTTGGGCCAGTGGGGCACTACTGTCGTTCACGAGATGATAATAACGCAATAAAAATGAGTACGAAAAAAAGTGGGTATCGATAATGATAAAGTTAGTGTACCTACAAATCCAGAGCACCTCGTCTCAGGTGGAAAATAATAACGTTCATCGATTTTGGCAACGGCTTCTCATATGTCCCACTCGCATACATGTGTCTTCTCCTCGTTATACGAGAATGGTCACGACAGGTATGCGGGGAGACGACATCCAATCAGATCAGAACAATTGGTCCACATGGCATAAACAAATTATGAGTACATGAGTCTACCCAATCGACCGTTCAATCACAAAAGTAATTAGTCACGGTACTACTAGTATGGGTTTTATTTCATTTCATCCATCTGACGAATCAGTAAAAAAAAAAAGTATGAGTTCGATTCAATCACAACACCAATCACCATTCATCAAGGGAGTGACAAGCATGCATTCCCATAATCTTCGCGGGATTTTAACTTAGTTAGCCCAATCAATGCACATATGTAACAAATTTTACATACGCGAATCCTCAATTGTCCGAGAGATACATCGACAACTGAAAAAGAAAACTTACAAGATCTGTTAACGCTTGCTGGTCCCTTTGAGTTCAATGACGCTCGTTTGTATCGAGATCCGATTGAATTCAATAGGAGCGACCAAGATCAAGGAAATCTCGAGTAATTTTGATATTCATCGGATCGATAAGAGCAAGGGAGAAATGCGGCTAACGAAGACTTAAAATTTCAACATTTTTTTAATGTTATTTATAGGAAAACATGAAGACCTTTTAAACAAACAATTGCATTATTCCATAGAGTGCACATCATATTAACAAACCACAAAAAAAAAAAAAAAAGATGAATCAATAAGGCAAAAGTGCACTTGAATTAAATTTTACTTTCAGAGAATTTTCAAAAATTTCAACATTTTTGGGAAGTGGTCGCAGTAGACGATTCCAATGGACAAAAGCACTTCAGAACATTGAGAAATGGTCACCAGACTCAATTCCAATAATAAAAAAAAAACAAAATCACAAAAAACTGAAGATTTTGATGAATAAAAACTTATTTCAACAATGAAAACAGTTTACCCCGTTACCATTGGTGACAAGGGAATGTGTGTTAGTATGTGTGTGTGTGTGTGTGTGAGAGAGAGAGAATGAGGCGGAGACGTAACTTGATCGGAAAAAATAACTGAGGAGAGAGGAAGATGACTTTTGTCATACAAACAATCTTAAGAGGGAGCATCCGGCTATTCACCGTGGACTTAGCTTATGAGAACCAAAGGAAGACGAATCCAAAAATCAGGATGCATCGGCCTTCTGTTCTCTGATAATGCCTCCTGGCCATGCAACCACTCGTATACACACTCTTTTCACATAGGTACTGACGATCCCAACCGCCACGTACTAACTTTCAAACCACAACAATCGTCACCCCTCCAACTCTGTCTTTGCACCAAGTTGCCAAGATCCCACAGTTCGTTGCGGCCACTCGACGCACAACCATGCATACACTTCAGCCGACTTTTCAAGACTTTCCGACTTGCTACTTGCATATCACATAGCCACGACTTCCCTGAAGCTGGCAGATAGGTTCAGAAAAAGTTTTTCGAGCGCGCTTGCGAGTCTTATAGTTGAGAGGAGGGGAATAGAAGATGGGGAAGAGTGGGGTGGAGATAGGAGGGGGGGAAAAGAGAGTTTGGGTTAACTGCTCAGTGAAAGCCATATTGATCCCCACGAGTTTCTTCGCAACCAATCAGATCACGACATGCGGGAAGTATCCTCCTTACACAATGTCGTCTGACAACTCAAAAACCTTGAGAGGAGATTAGAAGGGAGTTCTTGTATGGAGATGAAGACTGGAAGGAGGAGAGCACGAAAGTAACGTGGAGCGAGACCAGGATTCAGATAAGAATAAGTAAGGGTGGAACACGAAGGGGAGAGGATGAAAAACAGTTACGGGTGTAGGAGAGAAGGCGCGAAGAGGATGGTGAAGATGACATGGATTCTTGCAGGAAGCGGGTAAAAGTGCATGCATGGCGCCCGTGCAAAAAAAAAAAAGACACCGAAACAACTACGCTTCATCCATTTTGGTTCCAAACCTACTTCAAGATTGAAAAATCCAAAATTAATACGTGCGGAATTGAGTGAGTGAAAATCAGACGTCTATCTAGCTTCCTACAAAAAATTCATAGATCTTTCAAGGGCGCATGCGATAACATTCATTTGCAAGAAATGACATGTCAGCGGGAAGAGCGCCCGTAATTTTCATACTTCTCAACTGTCGAGCAAAATTTTTAGTGCGCTCGCTAAGACGCGCGTAATTTCTACATAAATGCATGGATTGGCGAAAGGAAATTGCAAAAAAATCCAACAGAAACGTCGTCTTATACATAAGAGGATATGGTTGGCCCGCGATTCCATGCGCTGAGAATATAGCAAAAATAAGGGGTACTAAAAAGAGTCCGAGAGAAATCCGAAGAACAGGAACAACAAAAATTCGGGGCCTTAAAATATCGTTTGGGTACAAAAGCTGGTACATCATAAGCATGTTCCCTACGCAAGGATAAAAAAGAAGGTACTCAAGAAAACGTATTAAGGGTCTCGCCATACCACTCTCAAAATGTGAAAAAGACAAAAATGTGGTGGGCGCATCTGACCCTGTCCCAACAAAAAGTTCATTATCACGTTGCACATGTCGAGAGTGGTGTGACGATGCCATAAAGAGGTTTGCCGCACCACTGTCAAAAGGCAAAAAAAAAGTGTCAACTGTCATAATAAATTTTACGGTCTCCCTTCGACAGTTTGCCCCCCTTTAGCCACACAACACTGTAGAATGGACGCACTTTTGAATGCAAGATGGAAAAAGATGAACGCGCTTGAGGGTACGACAAACATTAGTCTACCTCGACCTCATGTCCACTCACCAAATTTCGAGGTGAAGTCGATGGCACATCCGAGGACTCTTCAAAGCATTGGAGTAGCAGGCTGGGGATTCAACAACTTTTGAAAAGAGGTGTCGAGAAACATTCTCTCACAGCTTGCGAATTTTCTTCCCCACTCCAATTTCGACAAGCTGTGTAGCAAGAAAAAAACTATCGGAAATCGTATTTTCGACAGTGGTGTGGCGAGCCCCAAAATGTCGCTTCATTAACTCCAGAAAATAAAATGACGCTAAAAAACTCACGCCTTGCTCGACTTTCCTTGTCAGAGTGACTAAAACGTGAGAAAGGAGTCTGGAAAGCAATACAATTAGGTGTGTCAAGGATTTTTGGAAAATTGAGTGTGGAGACATAAACAAAATTGAAATCTTTCATATGGCCCCAGATATGGAGCAATAAACAAGGGCGGGAAGGAGGCAGGGAAGAGTCTTAACGTCTATCTAATCCGAAAAATATCTTTGAACTTCGAAGAGCGCTGTCGGTGCAGATACCCTTACAAGGGTACTCGCACTGGGTTTTTATAGTTGACAGAGGAATGGGTCGATCTATAATTTATGGGAAGACTGCGCGAGTTGCGGCGGCCGCGCGGACTAAAGATTCGGCAGTAACATCTAGGATTAGAAAGTGTGTGGGCGCGCAAGTTCGAGATGCGCGTGATATTTATCTCTTTTGATCGCAGTAGAAGGCGTGGCGTGTTTTGTTCGTCGACGTGCTCTATCATAACATGTCATTTTTATTTTGATTAAACTGATTAAATCATGAGCGCTTTTCTCTAGTTCCGCGTGGTACGGTGGACGGTTCAATGAGCTTGTAGGGACTTACGCGGAAAATTCAGATGATGGGACCTGATGGATTTCGCTAACGATGGGTAGCCACGGCGAGGCCGATAGGCCGACGTGAGTTCTGGGTGGTCCTCTGTGCAAGTGTGGGTCGAGAAGTGGCAAAGGGCGTTTTCCTTGGCCCCAAGGGTCGTGCGCTACCTCTTTATTAGGAGAGTCAGGTCTGCTGGTACCAGGCTTGGGCTTAGCCCTATAGGTTATAACATCGGACTGGTATGCAGCAGGGGCAGGGATCGAGGGCGACAAGTATTGGCGCAACAGTTACAGCGGAGCGACGCGGAGAAGACCGAGGGGGTCGAGGGCCCGACGGGGCTATCCCCTTCGTTTTTGCTTTTGTTTATAGGGGGGGGGGGGGGGGGCGATCCGTAGGGCTCCCCGTTAGTTTCCCCGTTTTATTTTTATTAATTTTTTTTTTTTCTTCTTTTGTTTATTTTTGTCTTACTCGCGTCCCGTTCTTGGACGCGATGCCGGGCCTGAGGGCAGGGTCACGTGGAATGTGTTGTATTCACGGGATTGCCACGAGTGCAATTACAAACTGTTTCCTTAGCAGCGTCGAGGGGGCTGAGCGTGTTGAGGGAGAGAGAGTATCCGACTACATTCCGATAGAGGGGCTCATTTTGAAGTTCTGCTTATTCAGAAGCCTGGAACAGCGAGCGAGTGGCTAGACATAAGACTTGCCAGCGGCTGGAGAGTTGTTTACAAACAGATTGAGGGTGTGAGGAGTCCACCGCGAAGTTGAGGGATTACCTGTTGGTCAGGGGCTGCTGATGCAGAGGCTGTTGAACGGCAGTTTGGTAACGATTGTACTCAGACCCTGGCTGTGTTTCTGCTGCAATAGTTGTGGAACTTACTGCAAACCGTTGGGCCGGTGTTGGTACGACTGTGCTAACTGCTGTGTGTTGCTACGTTGCTGCGTTCGCTGCGTATCCGCTACACTTCGTGGCACAATTTACTGAATGACTGTATACTTCGAAATGGTGCACTTGGGTGTGCGCTGTTGGAGTACGGTTGTCTAGGAGGAGGAGGAGGATGTCGAGGAGGAGGAGGAAGATTAGGAGGAGGAGGAGGAGGAGGATGTCGAGGAGGAGGAGGAGGAGGAGGAGGAGGATGTCGGGGAGGAGGAGGAGGTCGTGGAGGCGGGTGAAGTGGGAAGAGGAGAGAGACCTCACCTGGAGGAGACCGGGTGCAGACAGTAGCGGCAACAGCGGCAGTGGTGGCAAAGTCTCCAGCGGCAGCGGGTGGAGTAACTGATTAGACCTCGGGGGAAAGCTGCTGCTGCGACGCTAAGTAACTGATTAGACCCCGGGGGAAGGCTGTTGCTGCAGGTGGGGTGGAGTGGTGGCAAACAGGGTTACTGCGGTAATCCGGGACTCTGTCAGGCGGGTTAGTTCCAACAGTTTAGCTTGGGAGTTGCACGTCCGTGCTGACAAGCTGCTACTTGGTCGCTATTGCGGGGCCCTCAGGCGCTGAAGGTATCAAAGCCCTCTCCTGCGAGCATTAGAGCATCCCCCTAGGATCTGAGAGTCTAAAAATCCTTCTCCTTCTGCCCTTCTGACTCTAAGTCTAGTCTCTTGGTGCTGAGAGGAAGGCGGCAGGGGGGATTGCAACCCGTAATCCGCGCCAAGGCCTCTGTGGGAGGTTGCCCCACCGATTGCGGGAGCTCTGCCGGAACTCAGGAGGAGTTATGGAGGTAGGGAACTGACAGGTAACCATTGTCTTCTCTCTATGAACCCTGTTATAACCCTTATCTGTACTGCCCATTGCATCGCCGACTGAATATATGGAGTGAAGCCCTACTCTATTTCTGGTTTGACTTTCGGGACATTAAGCCATATTAAGTAACTGAATGATTGTGAAGTTCCAGTTTCAATTTTGTTGAGTGTATGAAGTCAGATCGTTAAAAGGAACTGTATTTGGAAAAGGCAGGACAATGGGATGGTTCGCATTATGATTGACTGGGTCATTAAGTCTGAGGAGTCCTCATAAGTTTGGGGAACCCCAACGCTTTGTTTTATTTTGGTTTTGCATGGAGAAGTCAAACCCTTCTATAAGTTTAGGGGGGTTGATTACTCTGGAGGCTGGGATGTCCCCATAAGTTTGGAGAGACCTAGTGTTGTGGTCTGCATGGAGGGTCTGGCTGTTCTATAAGTTTAGGTGGCCTGGCCGCTCTGACCTATGAGGGGTTTGATTGTGCATGATTTTTGGGGACTCGGGGCATTCAATAAGTTTTGGTGCCTTGGGTTGCCTTGTTTTCACTGGGGTTTTATCTGTTTCTTTGGTTTTTGAACGAGGAGGTCTGAGTTGTTCTATAAGTTTAGGTGGCTCAGCCTTATTCCTTCTATTTATTATGAAGAAATAACCTTGGCAAAGGGGCAGATCCTTCTGTAAGTTCAGGGGGTTTGACTCGATGCCACACACATGATGATTCAGAGAGAAATAAAATTGGCAGAGAGTTAGATCCTTTCGTAAGTTCAGGGGGTCTGGCTCAAAGCCTCGCACATGCTGGAACCCAATGATTATAACTTGGCTATACTTTACTACTACTCTATCTAAGAACGAGCTAATCCGACTGTTCTATAAGTTTAGGTGGTCTGACTATAGATGTATCACAACTTAAAGAGAGTATAACTGAGAATAAAATTGGTGGTAAACTGGGGCAGACCGAGCTTAAGTTAGCTCCGTCATATGCAACCTTAGAAGACAAAGGTGAAGACAAGTATATATAACTTGGATACTTTAAACAGTTCAGGGCGACTAGAGTGGTCTAGTCATGTGCCTAGAGAAGAGAAAAGTAGTTGTGCCCCCTGTTTGTGTATATTTGGCCAAGTTAAAACGCTCTATAAGTTTAGGTATTCTGACTCTAGGCTTGGCTCAGTTGGGCACGCTCTGTAGGTTAAGGCGGTTTGGCCTATGCCTTATGTAAAGATGTGTATAAAGGGTTAAATCATTGATAGATCATGAACTATTGTTTGTTCGGGTTGACTTGGGACTGGTGAGAGTACTTACCTTTGTGGTCTGACTTGCATGTGACTGAGTGAGGCCACTACTTAGTCTGAGTTTCAGGTTGATAGATAGTTGCTTTAGTTGCTCGTCACGTGCTGGAGCCATAGGAGTTAGTGTCAATTCCTGCATTTTCTGTAATAACTTTTTTTACTTAGGTCAATTCTTGCATTTTCTGAGATATTTTCTTATACTTGGTTTTGTATAAATCTTGGCAAACTACTTTCTCTACGGGGAGCGGTGCCGAAATTTTTACAAAATCCAAGAAGTTAGTCAAATTTTGACTTGTTAAAAGTTCAATTCGTCTTTTCCTATATCTGACTTAGTTAAAATCTGGGAAGTCTCCTTTTTTAAAGGAGTGCTGCCCAAATTTTTGCTAATTCAGGGAGTTAGACAAAATTGAACTTTGAGAAGTCAAAGTTACTTTCAAACTCTGGACTTAGCCTTGTATAAATTTTGGAATAGCAGTTTTCTAAAGGGATTGCTGCCGAAATTTCTGCAAAACTAAGGAGTTGGTTAAATCTTGTCTAAGTTGAACTTAAGTCGTTTTTTCAGTTCATATCTGACTTAATGTAAATCTGGGAAGTCTCGCTTTCTAAAGGGAGTGCTGCCCAAATTTTTACTAATTCAGGGAGTTAGACAAAATTGGACTTTCCAAAATTAAAGTTTATTTCTGCTTTCATATTTGGATTTGTAAAAATTATGGGAAGGCACTTTCCCTACGGGAAGTGCTGCCGAAATTTTCTGAGTTTAAGGAGATCGATTACATTTTGACAGGTGGTGATTTTGATGGTCCACTCTGAGTGAGGGCGGTTTGACCATGTTGTTTAGAGATAGGCTTAGGTATAGTTAACTTAGATGATTTGGATAAGATCACGGTATGGAGATTGTCCTCCATGAGCTTATAGGTTCAGCCTGGGACATTGACCTGTCATGTGTTACATACCCTCTTGATCGTTTGATTCAAGATCCGGACTAGATTCAGCTTGATCCCTTGAGGATCATCATCTGTTATCACTGATAACAGGTCCGTTGCCGATTCGTCGGTCTACGACTAAATTCCAACTCACTCTCCACACTCAACCTAAAAGACTTTAGCCCTGGCGATTTCATTGTTTCATTAAGGTTTCACCCAGACTTTTATTGAATGACCATTTAACAAAGGTACTGAGTATTTAATTAAGGTTGGTTGGATAAGAGGTTGGGGCTGCATGGTTAAAGCGAGGGGTATGAGTGTCGAAGATGGTTGGGGTTGACTCCGTGTAGTGCATGGGCTGTTGATTGACTCGTTGATGTGATTGTAGGTATGTGCTGTGAATCAGATTCTGGATTTGGTTGCCTGCGATCATATACATACGTATGGTTGTGAGGAACCCCAATGAGACTGTGAGAAGTGATCGTCACATACTTTGCCCTTTTATATATATATATATATATATAGATATGTGGGTGTACTTGGGTTGAATGTCTGCATGAGCAAGGGGGCCCCATACTAAGAGCCTACTCAGAGGTTAGGATTGAGAGGCATAGGGAAGACCCTTCCTTTTATTTATTTTGTTTCTTGGGGATTTTCTTAGTCGGACGTTGATCCTAGGCCGGGATTCAAGAACCTTGTCCAAGACATCCCAAGCCTTAGGCTCTGCAAGGGAAGGGTTTCCCCTTGCGCAAAGCCTATTCGCATTGCCCGTCGAGGCACCCCACCCTCAAGGCGGAAATATCGCGAGTGCCGAACGACGTGTCCTTCAGCCGTTCGTGTGGGGTAACCCCTCAAGATATATTCCTTCAGCCATTCAATATCGCGAGGCCGAAGCCGTGATTACCACGTAGGGTTGGCATCGTTGGTTGGTATGAGACTGACCCGCAGCTGTGCGGCTTTATATTAGAATCCCGCGCGTGACATTTCGCCGCCCTAGAGTTTAAACGTTATAGGATCAAAAGGGACCCGCATACACGCGCGAACGCTTGGGATTACTATAGGCCGCTGACACTACCCAAAAAGGAAAGAGTATCCCAAGGCTTTGTTTTCTCTTGAGATAAAGGGGACCTTCGGTCTATTTGTGTTTTTTAAGATTTATAGTTGGACGTTGTAGTCCGTGGCAGCCGTCAAAGTCAAACCCCTTGACTTTTGCCCAGGCCTGGAGTAAGACTCATCTCCAGGGCCGCAAGAAACGACTGCCACCACAAGTATGGACCTGTGTACCACCCGCTCTGCATAGAGTACAGAAGAGGGTGTGTGGTCTTCAACCTCGCTTGGCGGTTGTCCAGCGTCGAGAGATTAACCCTCAAGGCGCGTGTCAGCTGACACTTGAGTGTCGAATGCGACCCTCGGGATCAACGAGGACCCCATAAGTATGGGCACTACATGGTACGCCATCATTGCGATCGCTTGTGTACGATTGCATCGTTAGTCGATATGAGTTAGCCCTGCGTCCGCGCGGTTTTACATCAAGACTCGCGCGCGACGCCTGTCCGATTTCCGCGTTGGAAAGTTATGGGATGGCTACCGAGGGGCTAGGAGCGTTGTCGCGTTGTTTGTGTTGCTTCGTTTCGTATATGTGTTGTTTTGTGTATATGTGTGTTCGTAAAGTGGAGTGCGAGTGGTGTGTGGGATGCGTCCTAGTCGACCGACGACGAGCCGCGCTTGGGACTTCAGCCCCCCAAGATGTCGGTTCGTGTGCGGGTCCGATAGAGGCGTATTACTGCGCGCACCCCCTATGCTACTGCGAACGAGAAAACGCCCTCGGCTGGTCCACCTCTGAGATTACAACTGATTAGCCTTCGTACTGTGGACTGGTAGCTTGGCGGGGATACACCCACTGAAGGGAGATGACAACTCCCGTAAGGTGGAGGTAAGTCGTGCTTCGCGTAGGCCTTATCCTGTCGTAGGGGCTCGCGAGAGGTATGGCTGGCGCACACGGCCGGAGCGACTTGCGGAAGCTCCATATATATTTGCGATGAGGATCTAGACCAACTCCTGCGTGATGTGGCCAGAAGGGTCCCGCGCTGCCCTGGTGCGGTGCCGGACCGATGCGCTCGACAGCCCAATGTGCCGACTCTTACCTGGTCGATAGGGAGGGGGAACGCATGTCGGATCTCAATTTTAAACAAGGGACCGATGACGTTTGTCGCAAAACTCGGGATTCGAGTCAGAGAGTCACAACCTTACTACTTTTTCTTTTATTTTTTCCTCGCAACGCATCTGATAGTTGAACCCTTGGGCTTGAAAGCGCTATGTGCACTGATAATCACTATAGAAGGTGTAAGGCGAAAGATGAGCAACTGTCGGCCATGAGACGACAATCAACTCGTTGAAGGATAGCACGACAGAGTAACAAAGGAAATTGGTATCTACATTCAAAAAACCAACATTAACAAATCCTTAGCACTGTGCTTCGGAGGGGAAGTGGTCGGGGTCGCCGATCTTGGTGACAACTTATCGTACGTCCCACTCGCAGACACTCGTCATATGGTCATTGTATGAGAATAATCATGGTCGGGGAGGTTCGAGAAGTTGACGCCCCGAGGGCTTTGTTGACTTAGTCCACATAGCAGATATACATGCATCTACCGTTCACAAAACATATCAAATTCCGTCAACTTAGTGATTCGCCTCCGCGTTGGACATGAAGCAGGGCGTCGTGACTTTCGTACCTGACGTTCGAGCATGGCGTGGAAGCACCTAGGAAACTAATGGATGAGTTTCGGAAATAGTTTCCTAAACAATTAATAATGGTCTCTTTAGAAAGAAGTAAGTAATATAAAAAATGTCATAAGTAACTTCAACAAAAATACATGGGTCGGTGCATAAAATAGGCATTCCTTCAAAGCAACAAGAAAAGCAAAAATCTTCACGAATGGAGCAGCTTTAGGGGATGCCGATTCAAAAACTCTTCAATCACTCAACGAAGGTTATCCATTCAAATAGATGAGAATAGAGCGATTGGAGGTTAGTTGGAGCGCCTCACATTAGCGATCAACAGAACTGTTGTGACCCTTCTCGTCACACTTTTTCGTAGAAGTGGACGATCGTGGCTAGAAGTAGTTAGCTTCGTTCATGAAAAATACGAAAGAGCCTTTCGTTAAAAATAAAAAACACCACATTTATCACATCCTGATCTGTACAAAAAAATTATTTGGCCTTAGTAGCGTACATCATCGATTTTTATGTTTGGACGATCCTCACCCGATGAGATCTTGACAACGGAAAAACAAGATGATGGGGGCTACTTAAAAACATACTCACACATACGTGATTATGCATTAATTTATACATTTATAGAGAAGGAGGGTGGAGAGGATAATATACACATGCTTAAGCCACGGGAGACAAAACGAACATTTCGTTGTCGAGCGCATCGGTCCCGCAGAGGGACCCTCTCGTCCTCGTCAAGCAAGATTTTGCAGGACTTCATCGTAGAGTGTTTTACCGCTCAGGCCGAGTGCGTCAGCCGTGCCTCTCGTGAACCCCTACGACAGGATCAGGCCACGCGAGGTACAACTTACCTCCACCCGTGGGAGCTGTCACCATCCCTTAGGTGGGCGTATCCCCGCCGAGCTACTGAACCACATGCGAATTTTTTTTGTGCGCAATCGTGGAGGTGGTCCGACCAAGGGCGTTTCTCGTTCACTGTAGCAGAGGGGGTATCCACGGTTAACACCAAAATCGAACCCGTGCGAGAATCGTCGTCCGAGGCGTTGATCTCTCGAGAGCGACCTTACACCAGTCGACCAGGACGATCTAATTTAACCACGAGATACATCTCACAAAAATAAATATTTGAACTTCACACGTAAATCAAGCCTAGTTTCTTTTCTACCTGTCTCGTAACTTTTATTGAAATGAAACGCACGGGCGTCAAACGCAAGACTTCGCATAGAATAGGACGTTGCTTAAACCACCGGTCCCCCTGACGTCTGAAACCTCGGGGGTACCTATAGCGCCGTTTCACAACGAGTACCGTTAGTACAGTGTGGAAAACTGGGCGTGCCTCAAAAATAGAATTTGCGTCAAAAATTAGAAATGCACGAAATCGGTGCGACGAATATTTCACGGTAAAAATGATTTATTTTTTTTCTTTATATTTTTTCTTTAAAGATCACGACCTAATCGACGGACCCTCAAATTTCCAGACATTTTGATGAATTCTTATGAGCATAAAAAATCGGCAAAGTTGCTGCTTGAAAATGGTGGGATTGGACCCGCTGGTGACATACGGTCACCGCCCCTCCATACAAACCGACCCTAACTTACAGGGCCTAAGGGGTTTTCAGCGGTGGGGGAGTGGTGGTTAACGAGTCTCCTTCATAATGACCACTCATGCGAAAGTACATGAACAGTCACTATGATGGAGTACTATGTGGTGCCCATAAAAATGCGGTCCCATCTGAATCATAGGATCACTTCTGATGCTCAGACGTCTGTTGAAGCACGAGCTAAGAGGGTTAGACTTTTAGCGAGCACAAAGGCGGTATGAGCGCCGTGCCATCTCCTGCACCTTGCGGTACCCCAAAGGGTGTAGGGTAAGATGACGCCAAGGGCAAAAGATAATTTGGAGTGGTGGTGAGTTGTCTGGTGCACCACCAACAACACGGTAACCCTTTCACTCAAAACCTTATCGTTCAACCAAAATAACTTTAAAACAAGGCAAAACAAATCAAATTGTCGGATTCGCACAAATTGAGTAATGTTTACAAGCCTGACCTATCCGAAACTCGTGTGTGTATTGATTAAGGCAGTCGCACGTGAAGGAAAAGTCTAATCGCACGTTATTTTTTTTTGCGAGCGACTGTCCCATAATTTATTCTGCGTGAGACTTCAAGTGTAGTAAGCACTCGGAAACGCTTAAGAGAAACGTTCATGCGAGGGAAGGCATAATGTTCAGTTATGCGAATCTTCGGGAATATCTGTCATGACAACGCTTTATGCGTTACCCACAATTGCTCAACCCTCTACGGGGATCAGCGTTGAGTACGACACTTAAATGTCAGAGATGATGTATCGTGAAGGAAATCTTCTTCACGATATTGAACGACTGAAGGATAAGTTATTCGGTCCTCATGACGCTTCTGGCCTTTAGGCACAACGTTGTGGTAGGCAACTCGCATATACTCAGCGCATAGGGGAAACCCTTATGTGTCGAGCTAGAAGCTGGAATGTTATGGACAAGAACCTCGAATTCCGGTTATGGACTAACAAGAACCTCGAATTCCGGTTATGGACTAACAAGAACCTCGAATTCCGGTTATGGACTAACAAGAACCTCGAATTCCGGTTATGGACTAACACCCGACTAAAATAATTCAAATAACAAAGACAGACTCAAGCATCATCGTGATGTTGCGAAGTTCATGCACTCACTTTTTCATTTAGCCATCATACCTACTCTAAACAAAGGTGGTCAAAAAAGTCAAACACAAGGTTGTGTGATATCTGATGATCACTCTCACAATAGTAATGTGACTTATCTATTCGTATTCACGCAGACAATCACCGAGCTTAACCCAAAAGATAACTTTTATGCATACCAGCGATCACACAAAGTTCAAAACAACAACATCACACACACTAAGAGAGTCAACTTTACCACTTTCTGTGAATCATTTCTTACCTTATGCACAAAAAATTCAACCACCTTTCCACCTTCCCACAATAAAGGTACTCAGTCTTTTTAAAGAATGACCATGTAAAAAGAAGTCAGGGTAAAATTCTTTATAAAAAAAAAAACATAATGGTTAAACCCTTAGGTTGAGATGCAGAAGCAGGTAAGTTGTGTCGCAACCGACTTGTTATCAAGGGATAAAAGAAGAATGTTCCTTTGTAGGATCATACCGAACGAATTAAGCCTTCAATTGAATTCGTAAACCTGTATCACAGTTCGTGTCAAAGGAGACCAAATACTACGTTTAAGATAGATGGAGAGCAAACACCACTTCATAGTCTGACTCCTTTACTAACGTTTACCTAATCTCCCTCAAAAGTTATGGAAAACTTGGACATCACATCGCCAATGGCATTCCTAGCAGAAAATAATATTAATTTTAAATTTTCACAAAATTTCAGCAATGCTTCATGTAGGAAAAATGTTTTGTTTTTTAGAATTTTCACATTCTAAAAAATAACTAACTCTTTTCAGGTTTGTAAAACATTTGGCAGCTCTTCCAGTAGGAAAAGGAAGCTGCCAAAATTTATGGAAAGCTGAAAATATAAAAGCAAAGTGCAACTATACCTTGGAGTAACTTTTAGACACTTATTTAGCAGTGAAAACTAGCGACAGTCTACACGACCTATTTTTTTGAAGGCGAGATCCTGAGCTAACACTAGTGCTAACTCCTCGTAAGGTCAGATCTATCTTATCCCAAACTTCCTTTCCCATCATCCATTCCAGTTTATCTGTGATTCCAACACTCGGCAAATATTTAAGCAACTAAAACTATTAAGAGATGCTCCAAACCGAGTGCCCCTCAATCAAACATGCATAATCAACATCTCTCTCTCAATCTCATATTAGCTTTAACCAAACAGTTCGTTAATCTCTCAAGTTTTTTAACCCTCTGTAAACCCGTTTTTCCTATGACATAGGATCAAACAACCCCAACTTAGGGGTACGTCTGACTTGCCTGAATAAGGAATAGGGTACACATAACTAGACTGGCCCAACTTAGGGTTATGCCTAACTTACATGACTGAAAACGTATGTCCAGACTGCCTCAACTTAGGGGTATGCCCGACCCAACATAAACTATGGACACATATGACCAGACCACCCCAACTTATGATACATTCGACTTCTGCCTAACTGACGACATGAGGCATAAGGCTCAACTACCTCAACTTAGGGGTATGCCTAGTATGCCTTAACGAAAATTACGTACGATATAGGATTAGACTGTCCCAACTTAGGGGTATGCCTAACCTGCCTAAACAAATACCAACGACGAATGGTCAGACCACCCTAACTTAAGGGTACGTCCAACCTACATAACATCAACGACAAAGGACATGTCGCTAGGCCACCCCAACTTAGGGGTACGCTTGACCTGCCTAACAAGTCACAGAAGACGTATGACCAAGTCGGCCCTACTTAGAGATACGCTCATCCTCTGTAACAAGAACTCAAACAACCATAAATACTTTACAAAAACTTTACAATTTTATTTCTTCTTAGGCAGATGATAAGAAATATGAAACTTAGGGAGACATTCAACCCTGCCCTAGTTATGTTTAGAAAAATAAGGAGATTTTATATTAACTCTCTGTCTTTTATGTTATCACGGGCATAAGACTGAACCGCCCGAGCTTAGGGGTACGTTCAGTCTGTTCATGTTACCTTCACATTATATTATTTATCTACTTTCCATTATCTTTTTGTCAAACGCGACTTATTGACTGAACCTCCCAACTTAGGGTGCCAGCCTGTCATATGCATATAATATATATATATATATATATATATATATATATATATCAGTTTTTATACTCAGGATTACCATTTAAGTTCATAGTCTATGGCTAGGGCGCCCCAACTTAGGGGTACGCCTAGTCTCATGTTGTTGTCCCCCTTAGAAAAAAACACACAGAACTGGGTCTACGTAACCTATACGATCCTCAGTCCTGCTTCAGCAACCCAAAAAGAAACATCAGAGATCTGAGCCTCCCAACTTAGGGCGCCCGTTCTCCTGTTCAAAACCCCCAAAAGAAAACAAGTGACTGAACCGTCCAACTTAGGATAGGCCCAACCCTTAGAGGTCATACATCCAGCCCAACAGGCAAAAATAAAACATAGCACTGAACCACTCAACCTAGAATGAGTCAGCCTTTGGTTGACCCAGTTAAATGCAAGCATAACACCTTTCTCCCGCCTTCCCCCATTTATTATGTCTGAATTCACATAAATAATATGAATTATCGTACATATCTGTTAATTTAACCTTTCAGATCATGTCCCGAACTCAAAACAAACAAAAGTAACTAGCTTTCTCAGTCATATATTCAGACATATAATAACAAAAGGTAGTATAGTCTAGAGGATAGGATCACACGTGTAAAACAAACATTATACTTGAGTGTTCCCTCTGCCTCCAGAACCCCACCTGGGCTCCAACAGAGCGGTGGGTCGACTCCCCACAAAGTCTTGATGCGGTCTTACGGGTTGCAATCCCGCCTGCCGCCTTCCTCTCATAACCTCAAACTAGACTTGGAGAAAGAAGGGCAAAGATAAATGTTATTTAGTCTCTCAGATATAAGAGGGGTGCTCACAGACTCGCGTGAGAGGGCCTTGTAGTCTTCAATCGCCTGAGGGCCCCGCAATGGTGGCCAATAATGCTGTGTTGATAGCTAGACGTCGGTCACGACGGAGATTAACAACCCCCTATCAGACCTTTAAGTCACTACAAAAACTCCTTTTGCTGAGTGTGGTCGAATAGAGCACACCTTAGTGCTTTATTCGAATATGGGCATAAACACAGCAAAATGCAGTCGCAGTGTGTCACGCAATGCGCAACGCACATTCAATTAGCTCAACGAAGGTATGGTGTCGGTCCGCAAAGCACAACAACCCTCAACCTTTCCAAGAAAGAAGATAGGATGTGAGAAAAACCACCGAAATGCTACAGTTGGTCCGGGCACACAACAACTTTCAAAGATACCACGACGCCCAATATTTACACACGCATGTCGCAGTAAACGGTGTTTTCGTTAAAAGTGAAATTGTTTTCATGTTCATTTTTTTTTTTTAATTGCAAAATAACACAAAGAAATGAGGGAAAAATAAACAAAACAAAGACAAAACGATGCTTATGTGTGAAAAATTAGTAATCAAAAGTTAAAAAAACTGCATTAAAAAAATGGTAGCTCCCCTGTCGTTTGTGCTTTAGTATCAATTACATAAAAAACTTTTGAAACAATTGAAAATATAATACAAATTTGCACCTCGAATGTTCACACGTACTCAAGCATTGTCAAAAAGTCAATACACTCAGTTAATATTGTTTCCTCATCAAAGAAAGTAACTGTAACTTTGAAATGTAATCCTAGAATCTGAAATATCCACTGATTCTAGTGTCTAACCATGGAGAAAATGTCAAATGTTATTCTAAGCCTCATATCAGAAATATTGTTTTGTGAGAAACCGAATGGAGGGAAGTGACCTTTTGCAAACAAAGATGCAAAACCTAGCATAAAAGCACCACAACTACAAACATCCTCTTGTGCGAGAATCCCATCTACTGATGTCTCAAAATAAAATGTAGGCTCCTCCACGTGATATCTTTCGTTAAGATTTCGATGACGAAAGTTCGCTCTGAAAAATGCCGCCAAAAGTTCAAGGGGTGAAAGATAGTCAACACGATGGAGAGAGTCTATGAGGCAAAATTTACAGTCGGAACCGTCTATAGTAACATAAGCTAAGACCCAATGATTTTCAAAATTAAGAGGGATAATTATCAAGTCAAAATTGTAAACATTTATATTCTTCACCCATTTCGCCTCTTCGGAGTATGCGATTTGTGTGGACTGAGCTGCTGTCAATCAGACAAAGAAAAAAAAATTTAAAATATACATATACGAAATGCTACAGGAACTTTCATCTCTTGTTACTTCTGTAGCTGTCAAACCCAACTTGATGTGATCATTGGTGATCTGAACGGCTAGTAGGTACAAATTGACGACTTTATCATTCAACCATTCCCCATCCTTCGTGACGATCATGATGTCTTTCTTTTCCACCTTCCACTCCCCCTTGTAAACGACAATGTCGTATTCTTTATTATCTTCAATGCCGCCCATAATCATTTCAAGATACTTATTTTCTTCTACGGTGAGACGTAGTGTTGGTAAAGGAATCTGGAATGAGGGGTCAGACACTGCATACAAACACACATATAAACAATAATTGAACGTCTAAGACTTCATACAAAAAAGAGAGAAGGTTAACAGATGTCTCTATTTTCATGTTATTTTCAGCTGCTTCAGACGGGTGTGAGGTACTTGGATGGGAAAACCTGAAACTGCTTTCAGAAGCTTCAACCATTTCAGGTCATTTCAGAGGTTTCAGATTCCCACATGAAACGCATGTAATGACTTGAAGTGGCTGAAGCTTTTGAAAGCGGTTTCAAGTCCCCCATCAAAGCATTTTGATGGGCGGACACGAAACCGCTTTCAGAAGCTTCAACCACTTCATATAATTTCGGAGGTTTCAGGTCTCCCCACCTGAAACTCCTGAAATGATATGAAGTGGCTGAAAATCAGAAAGCGGTTTCAAATGTCCCCATCCAAATGATTGGATGAGGGGACCTGAAAACTCTCTCAGAAGCTTCAACCACTTCAAATCATTTAACAGGTTTCAGATCTCTCCATCTAAAACTCATGAAATAATCAAGTGGCTGAAAATCTGAAAGTGGTTTCAAATACCCCCATCCAACCATTTGGAAGAGGGGATCTGAAACCACTTTCAGAAGCTTCAACCACTCCAGATCATGTTAGAGGTTTCATGTCTCCCCATCTGTAACTTCTAAAATAATATGAAGTTACTGAAAATCTGAAAGTGGTTTAAGATGTAACCATTTGGATGGGGGGACCTGAAACCGCTTCTAGAAGCTTCAACCACTTCAGGTCTTTTCAGAGGTTTCACGCTTCCCCAGCTGAAACTCCTGAAACGACTCAAAGTAGCCCACAACAACGTCGAATCAAAACAAAACAGGGGTAATTCCAGTGATTTCAGACCTCTCGTAACAGACTTTAGGATCTTTCATTCTGAAATTTTAGGAGGTCGTTAACCACTTGTGAAAAAAAATAAGTTTTCGTCAACTGATATACGATGTAGACATGAGTTTATGTTGTTGGTTGTCTATCTATTTTGTTATCACTACCGCTATGCATAATAAACAAACTGCAACCTTCGCGATGTAATTTCTTCCCATCTGTGAGGCTTATTCCAACAACTCTAAACATCCTTAGGGCAGTTGGTTTCACGGATGGAAACGTCATGGGTATAGAGCTTCTTCTCTTTTTTTTAGGCAATAACGGAAACGTTGATAAAGCTTGCAACCCAACGAATGATATTTTTCTCTTTTCCTTTGCGAGTGTACGTGAGTCGTTTTCCACAGTTTTTTACGTTGCCCTGCATATTCATCAATATAGAACGACAATGATTGACAAAGACAAAGTATTATGAGTTCAAGTTCAAATTTCCAGTATTGGAACTGACATACAAATATAAATACAAATACACAATACATGATATTATACTTTATTCAATCTTATCAATAAGCGTACATTTGCAAAGTTGGGCAAAAAAATAGTACATCCAACGGTTTGACACTATCAGACATAAGGGAGATAACTGCAAGTGATGTACCCCCTAATCTGCACACAACATTAGATCTACCCCTAAGATAAGTAAGTGCTCACCTCGGCGGCCAACTCTCACTTTTCTTCAACATGACCTTCTATCAGACATTCCATATGCGATGGTGTAAAAGGGGAATCCTTGATAGCTATCACGAGGTCAACAAATTGTTGTGCTTGAGGTTGTACAAGCGTATGTTGCTCCGGTGTACTTAGTACTATATGTCCTTCATCCTCTTCGATGACCTGTACATGAACAGTTCTTCCTCCTTTAAGCTCTCAAAAGTGTCACTTACATCTGCAGTGACACTTGTAATCTTCGTGTCTAGAGAGAGTTCTTTTTTTTCCTCTGATACCACCGCATCTTGAATGTTTCTTCGCATGAGTGCATGCTCATCTAGAAGTAGCTCGACAATCTTTCCCTCCATGAGGACCTCACAAGTTTCAATCGCAATTGCAGTTGCACTTGCAACTGAAGACTCTTCTTCTATTTTCTCCACTTCTTCTTCGGCTGGCACATCCAACATTGGCATATCAAATTCTCGTCTGAGTATGTGGTCGCCCTGTAGCGTATTATGCACTTCCTTTTTTATTGTCTCGCCCACTAACATCGTTGTTGCCCAAACTTGGTCGTTCTGATTGACGATACTGGTACTCTCGTTGATATGAGAGACACTTGCTCTACTGGTATCGTGCCATATATCTGCCATGCTGGATTTGGTGATTGTCGGGCAAGCAGTGTTGAAAGGTCTACCTTCACATCCACGATGTTGTTGACGTAAAGACAATTTCGCTTCCTGTATATCGGCATCTCCACTTCTAGCATTGATGTCTTGTTCGTATTGCGCATGTGAACGTTTTTTTTCCCCCCCCTCTGTTGCCCGATGAGCATGAGACACTTTAATTGTTTGTTGTTCCCCAACACTTACGCCCTTGCCACTCGCACCGCCGTTTGGTCCCGATCCATTGCCACTCACATCGCCGCTCGGTCTCGATCCCTTGCTACCCTCTCCGCCGCTTGATCCCACTCCCTTGCCACCCGCACCGCCGCTTGGTCCCGATCCCTTGGCACTCGCACCGCCCCTTGGTCCCGTTCCCTTGCCACTCGCACCGGCGCTTGGTTTTTGCCCCTCCTCTCCTTCGTGCTCATGATCTTTTACGACATGCCAATTGTATCCATAAGCCAGACTTGTTTGTCTATCATAAAACTCTTCCAGATACTCAAGCCGCCGTAATGTTTTGAGCTCTTGGAAAATCTCTTTCTTTCTCACACCCAGTCTCGATTGAGAAACCTCCGGATACAATCGCAAAAGTCGCTTGTCAATCTGGTCCTCGGCATGTATGAGAAACTTTGATTGTGGCACACGTCTGTGAAGGCAAAACTGTCATTGCCCTTCTTCTTTTACAACCATAACCGAGCTCCCTCTCGCCAATGCGGGTTGAAAGTGTTGGGGGTGTCACACAATGTGATGACCCCATTTGCCTTTATCCATCATTATATAATCGTCTCGACATACAATAGGTCCCGAAAGTTGTGCAATGTCTGCAGGGATTTTGTCCCCAATCTCCTACTCCAAGGCTCACTAGACGGACGTTGTTGTGGAGTTCGGGAGCGTAGCAATTCCAAAAGAGCAGTTAGGCTTTGTACAAATGATGACAAATTTGCCAACAGGTCAGGGAAGCTTTGAAGACTAGATAGTGTCTGCATTGCTTGCGTCGGATCAGTCATCATTGCTCCGGACGGTGACACTGTTGTTGTTATAGTGCCCACCATTTGAGAAATTGTGACCGTCATAAGAGAAGAAGCCGACGGATGAGTCATTAACGGTTCAATTGTAACCGCCATAGTTGAAGTTTCACTAGAGTGATCACTAAACGATGTGGCTGGTATACCCATCTTCTGTGAAACCGAGTTACAAACTTTTTACCTCTCTTCTCCCAAAGCCACTTACAAAGTGCCATCAACACTTTCTTTTTCCGAGTCCTCAACTTCAAAGTCCTCACCATTCTCAAAGCAAGTTGCATAAGCCGCGATCGTAAATGCCCCAATTTGTTGGTCGAAGTACATCATCTCTAGACGGTCCAAAAATGTAACTTCCTTCTCCAATGAAGCTTTATGGTAACCCCTCAAAAGGGTCTCCACTTTTCGCCGTCTAGCGACATACGTGCGGTCCCCTTTGTATTGTGGCTTTGTCTCGAAAAAAAACTCTCAAATATTGACAATATTTTTGCCGACTTTGTAGACGAGATTACGCCCTTCATCGTATATAGGAGGCGACTTGATAAATTTGGCGTAATAATATCGAGTTCCGACCACGTTGTTGATGAACTGAGTGAGGAACTCGAACTTTATATCCTTCTCTTCCAGCACGATGCAATGACGGTGACTCTTTAACAACTCCCAAATCAACGATGCATGACCTTTCCCCAACAGAACAACATCCTCATCCGCGAGACAGAAATGCTTCAGTGTCGCTACCATCACGTTCGGCTCCCTTTCCATACCTTCATAGACAACTTTCTCTTTTGGCTCTATACCTGCCATTTTCCACTTTGTTGGTGTGAAGTTCTTCTCAACAACGTCGGTTAACATCTGCTCGCTAGATGACGGACCTACAACTTGAACATCTTCAAATAAGGGAATGTGCTGCGATGATAATCACCGTCATTGGAGTACATGATGACCACCATTCTGTTCGTATATTCCAATGACAAGTTTGCAACCTTATAATGACGTCTCATCCTTGTTTGTTTTTGACGAGTTCATTTCAGAATAGATAAGTGAATATCCCACCCCGTCACCCACTTGAAGAACGTGAATGCACAAGAGCGTGAAACGAAGCACAACAATGTCCAATATTCTCCACCAAGTTTTTTCATAAATTTCCATAGCCCATCGAATACTTGTTCTGTCCACTTGCTCATCTGGGTCGGGTGACACAAACAACAAAAAAATTGTGGCAAATTTTCTTACAGGATGATCACATGTGGACACCATATTTCAACCGTTGGAACTGTGTTTATAAACTGTTTAGCGGGGGGGGGGTTCATGTGTTCCACCAGAAGTGAAGGAAACCAACGTTGACCAAACATTGGGGAAACTGGAACTGGTGTGTCCATTTGTTGGTCCATTTGTTGAAAGGATGTTGGTCCATCTGTTGACCATTTATTGAAAACTTGTTGAAGACTTGTGGAGAACTTGTTGAAACGTGTTGAGAACGTGTTGAAACGTGTTGAAAACTTCTATACCTTTCGTATAACGTTGCGTTCTGTGTTGGGGAAAAAAACCGAAATTTTTGGCTTATGTCGTCGGTTTTCGCGGTTTCTTCCCGTCCTTTTCTCCTGCTGCACGATACGCTATGCTCTTTCGCAAATGTCAATCGTTGAGTCTTCCAGTACTCCTGACATGCAACGACCACAATGACTGAAGATAAAGAGAGAGTGTCAGAGAGAGAGAGAGAGAGAGAGAGAGAGAGAGAGAGAGAGAGAG
>BFEA01000120.1:1032599-1048301 GCA_003427395.1 Chara braunii
CACACACACACACACTCACATACACATGCACATACATTCTCTTGTCTATTGATGGGGAGCGCCACCTGCTGGAAACTGGGTCCAGCGTCCCATGAACATTGTGAATAAGGCATCAACCGGGACCCCCCACACACACTCTCTTCGAGTTGTGTATAGCGAACATGACAAAACATACATACAACAGATTCACTACCTTACCCTTCCCGAACCACATAAACAAACGACCTACGGGCTGCACACCCGTGCCCTCACGGTAAGTCAATCAAACATCCCTTCTGGTGGGGAAAGAAAATCTTGGTCAGAACCTACCACTTCGCCTTCAGATTCCCCTTCTGAAGGAAGGAGTGGGAGATAACCCACTACTGATTCTGTCATGGTGAGTGTTGCTTTCGTATTCAAGGATCCCAAGCGAACCTTAGTCTGGTTTCCATCTTCCGCGTCGTTGTCAGAGTGAGATTCGTTAAATAACCCATTAGTGTAAATAGTACAGCGTTGCCGCTGCCTCACCCGTTTCTTCAGACACTAGGGGTGTCTCCCCATGAGAGTTGGGTCCCTCGGTGGGGGGTGGAGTCTTCTCGGGTACAGGCGATCTTGTCAGGGGCATAATCGGCGAGGGGGGGCGGGGGGGGAGGAGGGGGATAAGTCCTCCCCTTTTCCATTGTTGTTCTGGCCATCATCGATAGCTCTACATACGCCCCCCGTACCCGCCCCTTCCGATCGATCTGCTTGACATGAATGAGGAGAGAAATCCCCTCCTCCTCCTTCCTCCAAGGGAGGGTGTGTGTGGGTGTGTGTGTGTGTTTTTCCTCCCCTTTCTCATTGTTATTTTGACCATTATCGATAACCCGGCCTCTTTTGAACTTCTGTTTTTTAACCGTTATTTGTTAAAAAAAAGAAAAGAAAAAAAAAAGGGGGTTCTTCTTTGTACGACCTTGAGTTATCATCGTGAAACTACCGGCCGCAGGTGATTCTGGAATTTCGTTCATGTATCTCCTTCTGGATTCCAACACAGTAGAGTGATTTTGGCTGAAAGCCGCAGGGCTAAATTTACTAAGCCGCGATGTTCGTTGGATGCCCATCAGTGAAGGGACAGGACGGCCTCGGGCGCTTTGCCGTGCTGGACTATATTTACTACGGCCTCATTCCCTTCGCCGCGCTGGACTATGTACTATACTATGTATAGCCTCAAGTTTATGGACCAGCCCTCGTAGACGTGCCGAGGGCGCTTTTTTTGCACATGCAGCACGATCCGTCGGTTCCTCAGAGCAAGGCGCCCAACTGCTTGTGTGCCGTACCGGCGACGGCCGAACCGCCTAGTTTCTGGGTAACTGCCTGGACTTCAAACGGCCGTCAGATCACATCGGCGGTACAATCGAACGACAACAATCTTCTCTCCGCGAGAAGCTGGCTGCCTCCGAGAGCACCGTTCGATAGACGGCTATGGGTGATCTAGCGTCCAATGCGTGCCGTGAGACCCGGCATGTTAACTGACGGGGCAAAAAGAAAGAGAGCTGGAGAGGGATTAGCAGGCGGGCAGCGGTCGGGAGATCCGTTGAATAGAACTACGGTAGACAGGGGAAGTCCGACATGTGCCTTTTTGCGGAAACGAACAAATCAGCGGACAAGATTTGCTTTTTCAAAAATACAAAACCTCGATAAGCTGGGAGGCGGGGGTTAGAAGGCGGCAGGGCGGGCGGGGAGCTGAGGGCGGGAGCGCGGGGACGGGGGTGGCAACCCGATTTCGCGCGTCTTTTTCTTTCCGAAAGCGACGAGTGGGGAGATATGGAGCATGGACGTCGCACCAGCCGCCGAGCACGTCCGTGCCCGCTTTTTTTTTTTTTTTGCTTTGTCGGCTTCTCTTGTCGTTTGAATTGAACTATTGAACAACGCAAGATGGCGGGTTCACATTTCTTTCTCCCCCCACTTTCTTTGTGTTGCCCCCTCCTTGCGCAGGGGCCATGCTAATCTTCTCCGTATCGTTCCAAGTTTAACGGATGTCCGGGAAGGACAGCGAAACGGGTCTCGCGGGTCTGGCTGTGCCGCCGTTCTTCGGGACCACTAAGATCGCTAAGAAAGGGAGGTTGAATTCGAAGATCGTGCAAATCTTCGCTCGCAAAAAAGGCGGGGGCGAAAGAAAAAATATGCGTAGTTGATGTTTTTTTTTGTCGCCTTGTTGACAGCCCCGCCTTGATGATGCCTCGTCGTCATGTTATTCTCGCTAGAGACAGCGGGTTCGCAGATGAGGAGGAGTGTATTGGGTGGAACCGTAGAAGTTTATTGTTCCCGCTGAACGAGAGCATACTATCATCATCAACTTCTTCTCGGTGATGACGATGGCAGGTCGTCAAAGGACGCGGGAAGGTCTTCATCATTTGGGAAGTTGTTCCCGCCAAACTCAAATTAGCATTTGAGTTAACAAGTCGTCCCGACCGTTAAGACGCTCGACTCATGGCGGCAAGGATGATGACATGAGCTTTGCTGGCGTTGTAGCAATTTTCTTCACTCAAGGTACCCACCCACCCACCCACCCACCCACCCAACTATCCCCCACATCGATAGCTTCTAATAGTGTCCGAATCCTACCTACACTGTAGTTTGCTCTTCCTCCTTTCCCTTCCTCGTTTCTGTCCCCCTACCAGTACGGCCTTGAGGGACGAAGGGGCTAACCTCTCATTCACGTACGGAACTGACAGTTCAGGCCACATTCACACGAGTATCTGTTGGAGCACATCTGCTGCGATTGCGGTCAGATACATGATAGAAATTTCTAGCGCGAGTCTGTCCACAGATGGTCTCAACCCTCTTCGTCTTTTGTGTTCTCAGTGTCTCCGAGTCGGTGGTATGGGCTTGTTCCCGGGCTAGGTCCCACTTGCAGGAATTAAGAGATGCTGACCGTAGATAGCAAAGATCAACGGCCGAAATCTCCTAATTTGCGCGCGTGGGACCTTGCCCCCGGTGAATTGCGAGAAAGAAACGTCTTACCGAGAAGAAACTTTAGTGTATAGCGGACGTCAGCGCTTCGTCGTGCAACTGGGGGTCGCGCTGATGAACACTGTTGTTCCCCGACTACTTCGTGTAGTGATTGACATTCTGGTTTGCGCTGCTCAGCTAATGTCCAGGTTTCCTATCTTCTTCTTCCCTCACTCCGCCCCTCTCTCCTCTTGCCCTCCCCCTCCCTCCCTCCCTCCCTCCCTCCCTCCCTCCCTCCGTCGCTCCCTTCCTCCCTTCCCTCCCTCGATCTCTTCCTTGCCAGTTGAGCGATTTCACGTGGCTCTCGCCTCGGGCCAGGTATATCGCGATAAGCACAGCAAGAGTCTTTCTGTGGCTTGGCCCGTCGATCGAACCCAGGCTTCGTATGGGCCAGCTGACGTCTGACGCTCTGTACCGTTAGAGAGAAAAACAGTATGTGAGCCCGCGACTTAGCCTTTACATATATGTTTGGGATGAGGTAATGAGATTATTTGGCATCCACATTGCCCAGAGATACAAATGAACTGCCAGGTCTGGCAGCCCGAGTGCTCTCTCTGTGCTTACGTAAAGGGTTTTGCTTGACGAGTAGCGAGCTGCCACGTGTGACAACTCTAGGTGAGCGGCGAACTGCCACGTGTAATTTCGGCCGAGATCAGATGCATCGATTAAATATTCTCATGTCTGTTAGTACACTAATCATCTGGCCAATTGTATCTATCTAACACTCGCCGACCGGTGTGAAACACTGATGGTCTTGATTTCGTACGTGGCATGCAGTCGATTTCCAACTATGGACAGACGACCTTGACGACAGTGCTGTGCTGCCTCCTTGGCAGTCTTTTATTCTGTTCATGGCATCCATTTCATGCGCACTCTCTCTCTCTCTTTCTCTCACGCCTAGTATACCCTTGAACTCCATATGCTCTCTCATCCGCGATAACGTACGATACATGAAGCGCCCTTCTCTGCATTCCCTATCGCTTTCAACTCGATTCCCGTCCATCACCTTGATATATCTTTCCTCTCCGCTCTACCTGTGACTATCACTCTCAAGTGCTGCGTCTACCGTTTGTCCATTTTCTTTGCCACATTCTACGTTCTCCGTTTTTGTGATCTCTCTCCTCATCCCATGGTTTCACTGCATTCCATACTGAATTGAGCAGTCGACTAATTGAACAGCATGTCTCACTTGGAAATCTTATTATCCTTTTTAATTGACCTGACACCAGTGATAATCGATCTGGTGGATATCCATCCACTCCTGTCTAGGTTTGATCTGATTAAGGAAGGGAAGCTCAGTGTGTGCGCGCATGTGGGTGAGTGTGTGTATACTTCTGTCCGTGCGTGCGTGTGCTAGAGAGAGAGAGAGAGAGAGAGAGAGAGAGAGAGAGAGAGAGAGAGAGAGAGAGAGAGAGAGAGAGAGAGAGAGACTTTGTTTCGTTTCTTTGTGGATTGTTTTATGAATTTCGTTTTGCGCTTTATTTATTTGTGTGGATGATTGATGTGTTTCTTTGCAAGTGTTACTAAGAAATTGGATGAATGTGGCAGATGGAGGCCGCTGGGCTTATAACAGTGGAGGCCGTTCGCGAGCAGCTGGAGGTGCTAGGTCACACTGGTGTTCCAGATGCCATGATAGAGAGCTTTCTGCGAGAGCTGGCGATGTCGCCCGATCTTGTATGGGGCGTATCAGGCAGCTCTGCTCCTCCTGGTCCCTCTTCACCCGAGCGACGATCGGCACTGATGAGAAAATCGAAAAGCTCTGCATTTCCACTTCCAGTTTCTCCTTCCTGTTCTGATGCTTGCAATTTGGCCGTTCCTAGTACGATCGTGCGGCGGCGGGAACACCAGACAACGGCAGAGGTGGCAGTTACGTCGTCACGAGATCAAGGCGCTGATAACTTGGTATGTGGTATAGAGTCCGACCTGGCTGGCCTTCGATCAGTGGAGTGGACAAGGCGGCAGTGGGGAGCGAGTACGCCGGAGGATGACGATGAAGATTCCGGAGGTCACCAAGACGATCGCCGTCAGGGAAAGCGGTTCTCTTGCGAGCAAGACGATGTGAGCACTGTGGTGTTGGAGGGAGAAGATGCTCTCGACTACGACAGCGAGGATAGCGTGTCGGATTTTCGACTGAGAGGAGCAACTCCGCTATTTGCCAGAAAGGGGACGGTAGATGGTGGGAAAGGAGGTGGGGTCGGGGACACGGTTGGCAATAAGCGCAGGAGCTATGGCGCAGCAGCTGCAGAGTTAGGTCACGATGATGGTGAGAATGCAGAGGGGGTGGGAGGATGGATGGCAGGCCTCGGCCTCGACCGAGGCCGTCGTGATCGGCAGTCGGAGAAGCAGATCAAGATCGCCACCGAACTTGACGAGAGAACAGAGAGACCGCGAGGAGGAGAAGATGGGAGAGAGAAGTGGGTTGGGCTGATTAGCGGCGCACGGTTGGAAGGAGTACATGATGAGAGGAAGGGCTGCCAGACCAAGATCGCCACTGTGACGGAACTTAACGAGAGGAAAGAGAGAACTCAAGGAGGAGAATTTGTTGGGGGAGAACGACGGGTTGGGCTGAATGGCGGCGCACTGTTGGAAGGAGTGCACGAAGAGAGAAAGGACTGCCGCTCGGTGGCCATCACCGGATCGAGATTGCGAGAAGGTTATTGCTTGCAGGCCGAGGCTGCTGTGGTTGTGGATACGTGTCGCAGAGCAGTTGATGCTGCCACGAGGAGGGGTTTGGTGGACGGCGACCTGGGCAGCTTTGCTGGGATCTGGGGCAAGGATGGCAACGAGGGGGAACGTGCTTCGTCGGTGGGTACGACCAGAGCCGCTACGGTGAAGACGGTGGTAAATGCGGACGTCGCTAGCAATGCCGGCCTCGCCTCCTGCAACAGCAGTCGTGCTGGACCCTCTGCGCCAGTAGCTGCGAGTGTTGAGATGACGACCAACGTGAAAGAAGCTGATTCCAACCTGGTCAGTGACAGTTGCCTGTACGAAAAAGGCGGTAAGAACGAAGTTGTCTTTTTAAAAGCCAGGAAAGGCAATCTTGTTGATGATGGAAAGCCTGGAACTTCTTTCGCAGTCGCTGAAGATTGTCGAAAAACCGCTTGCGTGGATGACCACGGAGTCGGCTTTGGTGGGGTGGAGACGCAGGCTGAGTTGGGGATACCGTCACAGAAGAAGTCATCTGTCGACTCTTCAGTGTCCTCCTGCACGCGTGCAGCGCCGGCTTTGTTGGCGGCAGAGAACTGCCAGCAAGATGAAAGCTCGGCGGTTATGGCGGCGGCAGCAGCGCCGGGGTTCCAGCCCCCTCTGGACAACCACGCTTCGTCGTCGCCAGCGGCGTCAGATTCGCAGCTTTCGTTCGAGCTGCAATGTGGAAAGGGTCTTCGGCTACGACGAGAAAGGATTCGGAGGACTTACGGTCTGTCTCAGGAAGTGGACGATAGCGTGCTTGACTTGCTGATGACGCCCTGCCCCTCCTCCCCCTCCTCGTCTGGAGCAACCCCATCTTCGTCGCCCATTGCCGCAGTGCGACGGCATCGACCCATCAGTGACCGTCACACAGGTGGGCTCCTGCAACCCATCGGTTCTGTCGCTTCTCCTATTGCAACTGCTGCTCCCACCATTGTCTGTAATAACGATGAAGAAGCTTATGGCTATGGCGGGGAGCGTAAGAGCCGTCCACCGCATGTGGATTCGGGGTCAAGCAGTCCCTTGTTATGGTCGCAAGATGGTGCAATGCGACGACGTCGGCCCTGCCGCTCTCAGACCGAGCGCTTCCAACGTCCTTGTGCGACGACTTTTCCTCCTCCTCCTGATGCTGCGAGCGCTGATTCTACCCATGCCGATCTTAGAGACCGTGCGCGTAAGACAGTAGCCGCAGCTATGCTCAGACATCAGAGAATGACTGTAATACTGGGGGATGACGGGGATGGTGATGGAGATGACAGCGGTCGCAGGGACAGTATGAAAGATCTTCCTTCTTCCTCTTTGCCAGCACCAACTGTGATTGGAGGAAGCCGAGAAGAACCTGGAGCCGCAGGTGAGCCTTGTTTCTTCTTAGGTGCCCATCACAGTCGTAGTCGTCGTCGTCGTCAGTCTAACTCGTCGGACAATAGTCTTGCAAGTTCTCGTCTGCCTTTTACGTTTTATGACATGGCTATGGAAGAAATCAAAGAGAACCTTGCTTTCGCTGATGGGGTTGAAAATAGCCATCAGCCATCGCGTAAAAGAAGAGGATGTCGACAAACCAAAGAATTAGATCAAGAAGAACCAGAAGAAGAAGAAGCAGAAGATGCAGAAGAAGAGGAAGAAGAAGAAGAAGAAGAAGAAGAAGAAGAAGAAGAAGAAGAAGGAGGTAAACGACAAGAAGGTGGTGTTTTTTGTGATCGTGGCGCTGCAAAATGTATCTGTAAGAGCACTCAACTTAGTGATCCCCGCCCTCCCTTTCCTCTGGTCTTCTTCTGTGGGGTTTGTAGTAGCGGTTGTCGCGACTGTCATTTGCCTTCCAAGCCTGCTGCTGCTGCTGCTGCTACTCTCCCTTCGGCTGTTGACATCAACATCCCAGTCACAGCTGGTGGCAAACTGCCAAGCCGCAAGGGACGCCGGGTCTTGCAGCCTGTTGACGTCAATATCCCGCTGACAGCGGCGGCGGAGCGCTGCTACCGGGTCGCCGCCACGGTCGGCGGCAGCAGTGCGCAGAGCAGAAGTGGGGTAGTAGTAGACGGCGTGTGCCCCCACGGTAGAAGAAATGAAAATGACTTTGAAAGGGGTGACCATGCCTTGCGTCCTGAATGGAAATCAGGCCCGAAGGCTGGCTACAGCAATAACGATGACGATAAGGTTGCTGCTGTCAGTGGCAAACCGTTCGTAGGAGCCAGTAGCTGTACGAGTTGTTGTGGAGGTAGCGCTCGCTCTTCTTCCGGATTAGGAGGGCAATGGCAGGGCACGACTTGTTGGGGTAGCAGGGGTTGTCCGTGCTGCACAAAAGGTGGGCATTTCGACGGCGCTGCTAGTTGCTTGGGAAGTGTTCGTTGCACGAAGGGGTTGCAGTTTGGGGGAGGTGGTGATGTGTTTTCCAATGGACAACGGGGGAGAGTTGAGGGAGCGGAGACTTCGTCCATCCCCTTCTGCTCCCAGGGAGGGAGGAGCTATGGTGTCAGCGACGACGGCGGGGGTTGTTGTTGTTGTTGTTTCTGCACGCGTGACGCAGGGCGCGTTTCTGGTGGAGGCAAAGGCGGTGGCTTACATTTAAGGCGCCGGCGGTTATTCTGTGCGTCATCTACAAGGCCGGTTTCTCAGGCTCGCAGCGGCAGCAGCGCTGGTACCATTTTTGCCTCAGGGGCGGGAATGCCGCGGGTTGTAGAGTCATCTGGCAGTGGAGGGAATGCTGCAGGCCGCCGGCGATTGCATACGCCAGCCAATGATCGGCAAGATAGTACATCAAGTGGTGGCAATCCAGCTGCTGCTACAACAGGTGGTAGCGAACCTGCTAATCCGTCATGTGACGGTTATGGACCTGATCATCGTTCGCGTGATAATGCATTTGCAGCTGTGCTACACCCTGCTTGCCGCCGCAGCACCGGGGCATGCATGCGTGATGATGGTGGTCATCATAGCCGTCTTACGACGAGCAATCGTTGTGTCAGCGCAACGCAATCTGCTGTAGTAGGGGAAGGTGGCACCGTTGGTTGTGATGACAGTCGTTGTGACAAAGATAACCACTGTGGTGCAACGATTAGTTCTCGTCGAGGAATGGTCCATAAGTCGTCGCTGAATTCTGGGATGTTCTCGTCCTTGGCAGAGCCTGATGCAACCAAAGGAGAACAAGAGCATGCGGGGTTAGCGCGTGAAGGAGGAGCACCGTCGAACGCGGCATGTCATCAGGTGATGGAGCAGCGAGATGACCGTGGGAGAGTTTCTTCTCCAGGAGCTCCTCATCAACAGCATCGTAGTCTGTCGGCGAAGGAAGAGACGAAAAGAAATGATGAGCAGGAGGATGAAAGGTTGAGAGGGCAGGAGGAGGAGGAGGAGGAGGAGGGGAGGGGGCGGGATGGGAATCAGCAGCAGCGGTTGGCCATGGGCAGAGAGGAAGACGGTGGCAGGTATCTAGGGAACGCGGTTAGCAGCAACAGGAGGAGACAGCAGAGCTGTGAATTGGACCACAGGAGAAGAAGGTTAGGGGGGATCTTGCAGGAAGAAGCTGTTAGCCGGCGGTGGCGGCGAGGTTCTGCAAGAGGTAATGCTGCTGTCACGCAGGGTCTTTCGTCGGGCGACGTAGAGAACTTGACCATGATGGGCGACCAGGTGCAGAAGGTCACTCGTGCAGGTTGTTCAAGTGGGGCTGATCTTTCATCTCCCGCGAGCACCGCTGCTCGAGAAGCTGTGGTGTCCTGCAGATCTTCCATGTCCCACACACAGTCACGTGGTTCGTCCGTCCTTGGAACAGGATCTTCCCCCGTCAGACCAGGTTCATCCGTTGAACCAGGTTCAAGTGGAAGGACGTCGCGAGCTGATGAACGGGAGGCTCTTGGGTCCGGTTCCCCCGCTGCGTGCGACGGTCATCGAATCCACGCCGCGGCATATGCAACGGATGCAGAAGAAACCTTATCTGATAACGAGGTACGCTGTGTCCTTGCGGATTTGGGATGCCCCAAAGGTTTGATGCCATTCCCACGCCTGGGGAGGGTGGAGCAGCCATCGCTGAGTGTGCCAGAAGACGACCTGGAGGAACGCCGTAAGGAAGAGGGAGAAGACGAGGGGTTCTGGCCGTCCAAGAGGAATGCAGTGATTCCCGCCCGACACCGTGGTGGGAATTACCTGTCATCCGATGCCGATGCGGACGCCGATGTGGATGCAGATTCAGAATCTTACTCGTCGGATGCTGAGTCTCAGTCAGAGTCCTCTGCAGACTCGGATGGCGAGCGGGGGGTCTCTGACTCAGAGTCAGAGTCAGACCAAAATGATCGCGAGGATGGCTGCTCTAGGGAAGACGAGGAGGAAGGGCGGGCTTCAAATCGCAACTCCGCCGTCTTGGAATTACTCGATCGACGCGATTTGGCCCTTGACAGTCATTCTGTAAGGCAACAGCGGCCAGTTAGTGCTCCTAATAATAGTTCTTCGGGGGGGAATTGGAACAGTTCCCGGTCACATTCAAATTGCCAAACGGCGCTTAACGGTGGTAAAGGGGAAGCGGCCGTTAAAGAGCGGACGTCATTGCTGGCTGCTCAAGGAATGATGACGTTGCCTGGCTCGAAATCAACGGCTTGTCTGACAGAGAGGAGCAGGGCCAGCAGGTGTGAAAACAAACAGCCGGTGCAGGCCGGAAGTACCACACACTGCAGTCAGGTTGGTGGAACGAGAATGAACGGGGCGGCTAATAGTCAGGAAGAGACTGTGCTTGATGGGCATCCCCGACCTGAGACCGTTACTGCTACTGCAGATTATCAGAATCGCCCGTTGCAGTTGAGGGGCGGCAGGAGGGAGTTAGACGCCTCCCCCCAGGGAGGTGCTGTTGCCACCACCGATCGGAGACGCCAGGCCTCGACACAGGGAGAGGCTGCTGGCCGTTCGATGAACGATCGGAGACCCGAGTCCTCGACACAGGGAGAGGCTGGTGGCCGTTCGATGACCGACCAACCGAATGCGTGGATGGCGATGACGAACGAGTCAACGGCGGTGGATCCGTCCGTGCAACACACTGTTTTGGCTGGACAGCGGCAGGAGGGGAGGACGACTGTTCCCGACGAAAGATTTGGTAGCTCGACGACAAACTGTGACATCCACGGAGTTCCTTATTACCACGAGGCGGAACTTGTCGAACGATTGAACCTCAGTCTGACGCTCGGAAGGAAGGATCGTCGACCGTTATCACGCACTGAATCAGATTCGCCGCATGGGGGGGTGACACGTGGAGGTCGGGATAATGACAGTGAGATGGGACCAGGTCACTCGAGAAGACCTGGAGGGCTATTGGCTCAAGTTTCTGCGCAGGCGATCGACCGCAATGAGACCCGTGGAAGGGAAGACGCGAGCGTTTTGCCAGGAGAGAACTCCCTTCCAGCCAGCGGACGCGAGTGTCGAGGAGGGAACATGGTTGGCAAGGGTGCTGAGGAGGGAACATGGTTGCTTTCCGGAGGTTCACCTCGAGGGAGCGAGAAGTGGGATGATGACAATGCTTTAGGGTCAACGGTTGCTGCTGATTACGAGTGGAGGGCACGTGGCGGGAGAGGAGGAGGAGGAGGAGGAGGAGGAGGAGGAGGAGGAGGAGGTGGAGGAGGAGGGTTGCAGAGCCCTATGGGGATGGGAGAAGAGGGGGAGGGGCTTAGAAAGAAGTGGGTTTCTGCAGGACGCCCCAGCTCAAGATCGAGCGGAGCGGGTTCGACTACAGAGCCAGAGGGCGGGAGACGAGAGGAGAAGGCGGTGAAATTGTCCAGGGAGAAGGCGCAGGGAGAGCGAAGTCTGGACAGACTCCCGCGTCCCTTGGGGACGGTTGGAGCCACGACCAAACCGGGGAGAAGGAAAGCGAAAAAGGATTGGGTGTTTGAAACGGCGGCCAACGAGAACGAGGCGCACGAGGGGGAGATGCAGAGAGACGAGGAGGCAGAAGAAGCAAAGGAGCACAGGTCTGCTGACCGGCGTGGGTGGGAAAAACAGCGGCCAGTTAGCTGGTTTGATGCAGAAGAAGCTAAGGAAAGTTGTCAGTCGCGGGTACCCTCAGGAGGTGCGTTCTGCGTTCCCTTCCACAACCTTGTGTACCCTTACTACGACAAACTCTCTCTCCATCGCTTCCCTCTGTCACTGTTTTGTTGTTTATCGCTTTTGTTGGAATGCTGTGAACACTGTTGTCGCTGCTGTACTGTAGTGTTGCTCGCTCTTCGTTCGATGTACGCATGCATCCGTTTGACTGTCCATGCCAATCAAATCGCGGGGGTTAGGGTCAGCAGCCCGCACTGGTGTCATGATCGTGCTTGAGAGAGTAGCAACAACCTGGCAGTTTAAACCACCATGGCCCCCAACCGCGTCTAAAGGCTGCGGCGATGAGACCAGGATCATGCTCTCTGAGGACGAACACAGCACCAGTGAGGCTGGTGCTTGAGCTCGAGCACCACCGGACTATGTCCAAGTCTTTTTTTTGTTGTTGTTGAAACGACCCTCCTCCGGCAAGTGGTGCTGATAAAGGCAGACGCCACTAGCCTAAGGGGGGAGGGACTATGTCCAAGTCGATGTCAGACAGTGGGCAAACTGAACGGCACATGTCAGACAGTGGGAATTGAAAGGTCGGTATTAGACAGTGTCAAATTGAACGGTCGATATCAGGCGGAGGGTAAATTGGACGATCGATATTCTACCATGGATTCAAACCGGGATACCAGCAGGCGCCAGGTTCTCTAATAAACGCTTAAACAAACCTCCTTCCCCCGAACTGGTCATTATATCTGTATCTGTCTTGGAAATTACACTAAATACTGCTATAATGACCGCGCGTTGGGCTCGATGGAGGAAGGTATTCCCGTAGAGACTAGGCCTAGACCTAGAATCAGTGAGAATCGTATCCTGGAGACGGATCGAGCTCATGCTTAAGGCAACACAGAAATTGCTTGCAGTGTCGGTGTCCAGGTGCAATGAGGTGGTTGACTGCACACTATAAACAGGAAAACGGAAGATAAATAGAGATGGGTGGATGGACGGATCAAAATCGATCGTAGATAGTATCCATCTATCTATCTATCTATCTATCTATCTATCTATCTACGTATCTGTTTATCCATCTACGTATCTATAGATGTATAGATAGATAGATGGATAGATAGATAGATGGATAGATAGATAGATAGATAGATAGATGAATAGATAGGTAGATAGATAGATAGATGGACAGATAATGTATTTATTATTTATCTATGGACCTTGGTGGATCCATTCATCCATCCGTCCTGCTATCCAGCTATCCATCTACCTACCTACCTACCTACCTACCTACCTATCTATCTTTCTATCTATCGTTCTATCTATCGCTCTATCATTCTATCTATCTACCGTTCTATCGTTTTATCTATCTAATCCCCCTCTCTATCCGTCTATCCATCTATCTATCCGTCCATCTGTCTAACTATGCCGATGGTTGGCATTGGGGGGGCTGGGCGTGGGGAGCGGATGTCCTCTCTCCCCTTTCTTTCTCTCTTTCCTCCCTTTCTTTCTTCTTGACCCTCTCCCCTTTGTCTCCCTCATGGGCAGGCTAAATCCTCATTCGCTATGTCGCTCAGTGCATGTCTTGATTCCTGAAGCATTTCTTTACTGCGCAGATTGTGTGTAGTGCCAAATGGGATCAGTGGAATGTCATCATTAATGAGGGGTTACGAAGGCCCATCATGAGGGGTCACCTTTAAGTAAGGAAAGCATGGACGGACCAATGATGAGAGACTGTAATGAGCCCGTATGCAGTTGATCGGCCATGACTCGTATTTATATCCAAAATTGAAATGCTGCTAACTTCTTTCCATACATGCTAATGCAATGGGCGGGATCAAATTTTCAAGCAAAAAGAAGGTCAATTAGTTATTATTTGACTTTCTCGAAATTTAACTCCATGACGGTCAAGATGGCTGACACCGCTGATTAGTAAGAAATTAATACATGTTTCATATCAAATTAAATTAGGATTACATCTGTATTTATAGGAGTCATGGCTTTTCACTCGTTGATTGTAGTTCTCGCATGTGCGTAGTCCTTTGTACAATTCACCATATGGTTAGTTTCCCCTGATTGATCGGCCCTTGCAACGCTGATGATCTTTTTTTTTTCTTTTTAATGGAGCATTTCTTGGCTTATGCATGTCATCCTTGCGCAGGGGCATGCTAATCTTCTCTGTATCATTCCCATTTTAACGGATGCCCCGAAATACTTTTTTTTTTTTGACGGCGATTCGACTTTTTTTTTTTTGACGGCGATTCGACTTTTTTTTTTTTTTTTTGACGGCGAGTCGACGGCGACCTTTGTCAATTACGAGTGATCTTTAAGGAAGTCTTTTTTTTTTTTTTTTAATTTTCTGTTGATGTTGAAGACCGCCAGGGCCTGGGACTCTGCGACTGACTTTAGCCCGTAAAGTCGGGCTTTCAGAGAAATGAGCCCGATTCCTGGCAATATCTGCAAACACAACAATTTAATTCATGTCGTTCGTGGACATTCTTTTTTGCTTTCGTTTTTGAAAAAGTCAATTTGTCGCCAATGCTGGGAAAACGTCCCCAGCCCCCACATCAATTGGTGTGGGCCCATGGAAGAAGCAAGGCATCACCGGCCGAGCTCAGACATTCATATGTTCTTATATTTACTCCATTCATTCATTGCTTAAAAACATAAAAAAGTAGAAAAAAAAAATCGAACTGATTTTGAGACAGCCTCCTCCTCCACCAGGGTAGTCCCCAGTGTAATAGGTCCACCTTCTGGTGTTAGAATCAGTTTGAGGCTCTAGGCGTATTAGTGGGGACCACCACTGATGTCCACCTTTTTTGCCTTGAGGGTGCGAATTCCGGCCCGATTATTAATCAATGGGCTCTTCACTCCTAACTCGCACTTAGAGGCTCAGGCTTATTAGTGGGGACCACCATTGAAGCTCTTATCAACTTGATAAAAACGTTGTTGAATTTCCATTTTCTCCCTTTTAAAACGGGCGATGGCCATGAGATACGATCAGCGAACTGACCGGCCCTACGTTTTTTTTTTTTTTTGAAGATGAATGGAGTTCGGTTCAACTGTAGTATTTTCTACTCGTCTGTTTACCGTGGAGCTCGAGCTCAGGGCTGTATTTCAACAGTTCAGGGGTGCAAGAACTGAGCCAGGCCAGTTGGTGTTGTCGATTTTGTTTTGTGGATTTGAAACTGGTGCATTGGTTTGTTGTGACCTTTCTTTTTTGTTTTCTTGAAATTGGGTATGTTGTGGACTTTTCCAGGGGGTCAACGGGAATCAGCACGTGGAAAAAGCGGCGAGAGGCATTTGCCGACCAAGCCAATGGTGAAACCCTCCTCGGCTCAGGGCTCTACAACCCTTGTACGGAAGGGGAAGGTCGACCGAGTGGCCATGTAAGTGCTGTCAAACTGAAGTCAAGAATTTAGGGAAGTCGAGAACTTAGGGAACTCAAGGGTGAAGGTCTAGATAACCATATTACAATGTCCAACATTTTTATGTTCCCCGCCTCCCCCTCCAAAAAAAAAACAAAAAAAAAACTGAAGGGAAGATGGACAACTGTTGAAAGTGTTTGCTGCCCCTGAACTTGACCCCTGATCTACCGTCTTCCCCCGAACACAATTTGCCCTCATTTTGGCGGCACCGGATCGGAAAGAGAGCTTGTGTGCATTCATTATCAGGGCGTGTTGTTTTCGGGGGAAGACGGAAGTAGTGCACTGCTACACATGTGAGTACCCATCGGGGCACATTACTTATTTCCAGGTGTCCCTCCCGTTGTCAAATGATGAACAAACCCTAACATTTTTTTTATATATTTTTTTACATCAATTGTATTCAGTAGGGTTCGGACTCCCAACTCTCTGATCAGTATGACAAGCTATGTAGCAAACAAAATTCTGGGTCCTTGTCTTTGATGTAAAGGGACGCTGGACCTGGCTTCCAGCAGGTGCAGCTCCCCACCAATGGAACGGAGCTGTCCGCAAACAGGGTACGCGGAGGGGGTGTCTGCTCTTACCAGCACCTCCCCCATGCCCGTCGGCGATGTTTAAAAAA
>BFEA01000120.1:1048785-1063727 GCA_003427395.1 Chara braunii
CATGCATGAAAACAGATGGCAATTCACACTGGCGCCAGGCGCCCACACAAAGCTCAGAGATCTCAAGACCGAATACATAGTTCAGATTCAAACTCGCTTCAAATGTGGCTATGGCGCCTGCGCACCCTCACATCACCCTTCCGATACTGCATTGACAGCAGCAACTGTTCACACGCATTTTACTCTGGATCACTCTGAATGTCCCACACACGCACACAACTCACTGCACACTATACACACACACACCCTTAGTCTATCTTCTACGCTACCTCCCTCACTAACTGGCGGCTATGGGCGCTTCATTTCCCTCTTCTCGCTCGGGCACCTGCAGACCTCCTTGCACAAGTCGCTCTGGCAGCGCTTCCGCACGGCTCGCAGTCTGATGAATGAATAGCTGGATGTTGCCGCTTGATTTATACTTCTGTTGGCCGCTGGTCTGCTCCTTTCCACCGGGCCCAGGGTGCACACAGTCGCATATGGTACTTGCTGACTGGACAAAGTGAGTCTGGGACTGGATACCCCTGACTAGACAAAGTTGGACTACCGACTTGCCTCCTCTGGTCTAACGTGAACTCTTTTTTTTTTTTCTTTTTTTTCTCGTTTTTCTTGCTAGTACTCATCTATCTCATCCTCTCACTAGTCTATGTATAGTACGGGGGAACATCAACCAACCCGGATCTCTCCCCAGCCCACGGGGTAGGTTGGCACCACAGCAGTGGTGCGAGAGCAAGGCTGTACCAGTCCCTCATGACGGCGACGAGGGGTGGGCAGGCATTGCCGATGGGGGAAATCGGCCGTGCTAGCGCCGAGCAATGGCCAGTCACTGCACCTCCCCCTACCCCCACCCAAACCCCACATGCCGGTGTCTAGTGGCCAATATTGTCGCTGCATAGCAACCAACAACATCAACCAAGGTCCAATGGGGATTGAACCCACGACCTCCTGAATGCAACTTCTGTGCCTTACCAACTGAGCTAGGCTCGCAGGCCAACGTGAACAACTCTCGAATGGCCACTTCCGGCCCTTCCGGAAGTCTGTCGACTTGGCCTTTCAGGACTGTAACAGCTACGACTCCTACACAGCTGCGACCCTTAATTCACCGAACTCCGGATCGAAACCCGACAGCTACACAGGCCCACGACAGACAACAGTCAACTACCAAGACACAGGTCACGGGTTCAAACACACACGAGGTCGACTTGATACTGTACACGGGTGAGGTCGGGGTCTACGGATCCAGCCCTGGAATCTCCGTCTGCTACTGCAAAGGTGAAAACCGTTTCAATGAGCTCCTTCCAATACTAATGGTTGTACAAGTATCAGCGACTCCCCTCTAACACGATGTCAAACCGACCGCCATTCGGTCAGACATAGCACCACTTCATAAAGCATGCGTTCCGACGACTCCTATCCCCTAACACTCATCATATACACATCTTGCGATCGCCCGTCACACAAACGAGTCCATCCTTGCCGCACAACTTCCTCACCCAAGTGACGCTTTGCATCCTGGACCACTTACAGACCACCGCGCCTCATTGATTCGAGATCTCCATCGCCATCCAGTTCACTTCTGCCACATCTTGCTCGGCACCGAAAAGCCTCTGCTTCGATTAGATCCTCGCGCAGTCAAACCGACTGACCCCAACACCATCACTTCCCGATTCACAAGACACTGTTGAGGTACCTGGACCTCGAGGTCGAGAAGCAGTAGTCGCACGCAAGGGGGGAGAAAATGCGTGCCTGCCACTCCTACAGTCCGCGGAGATAAAAAGAAAAGAAGAGAAAAGGCAAACAGAATAACACTAGGCCTATTTTTAAGCTCACCGCATCCGGCGTTTTTCCACTGAACACATCTACCCTGCTGCACGCCTCTCCGAGACCTCTGCTTGGTCGTCTTTCGTGCACGCCCTGGCAAGTAAAGCGATAAATGGGATGCACGTCATGTACACGAACGACTTCGAAACGTCAAACCGTGTGAAACTCGTCGGGACTGCGAAACTTCAGGAAAAAAAAAAAAAAAAAACCGTCTCTACAAGTCCCTAATCATTCCATTAAAAAAAAAAAAAAGAAAAAAAAAAGGCCTCTAAAAGTCCCTAATCATGCCATTTTTCAAGTCGTTCATTTCCCTTCTCCAGCCGCCGTTTTCGTATCCCGACGATATACGCAGCCCTGATTCAAACACAAACAGGAGGCAGAGGCTTGAACCGATCGTCCGATCGTCTTACAAACCATACGAGGAAGTGTGGACGACTGGCGCGCGCAATATTGCCAGTTTCAGCGCCGCTACGCTCACGCATCGCCATGGCCGATGGATGAATGATTGATTTATCCGTCTCCTCAAAAAACCCGATCGAGCCTTTGATTGATGCATTCAGCATCGCTCAATCCTCCCGATCGAGCCTTTGATTGATACAATCATCATCGCTCAATCCTCCACGACAAGGTGGAAACGCACACTATCAAGGCATGATAGCAAAATGAAAGCTTCGCGATCTGCTGCCTCCCTTAAGCAGTCTCAACATCGGCGCACTTTCTCCACTTCAAGAAGTACTTCTGCTTCTCGATGGACAGCACGCCCCGAACACCACGACCTTTCACACGGGCAGCCACATTGATCTGAAGGTACCTCTCGTTGTTGCACGGAGACCAATAAAGCGGCTCCTCGAAAGTCCTATTGCCCGTCTGGAACTTCTCCGTCTTGGGACCGTCCATTGAGATGGGCAGAATGGCACAGTTCTTCCCGTCACCCTGGAAGTAGTAGTACGCGTCCTGAATCCCGGTCGCCCCATCATCGAGGTCGACAGATCCGTCGAACTCAGCAGAGGCGAGAGCATAGCTCCATCCCGCAGGGTGCGTCATGACTACGCTGTAATGACAGTTCTTCCTGGAGTCGGAGATAGAAGCGCCGGGTCCCGACTTGGCAACGATCTTCACGTCGGTATCATCAGGGATGGGAGTGAAAGATCTCGCGTCTTTCGACAAGACCCCTTTCACGGCGCCATGTCCACATCCGGATCCCGCGTACGTGACCTCCTCGAGTACAACGAGAGTAGGGTCCGGAGAGGGGCCGTTATCCACACCGTCGACACCGTCTTCCACGCCCCCTCCCTGATGAGAGATTGGATATGCTGCCCCGGCGTAAGGCGACGACGCGTCCTTCATCTCGCCCATTTCCCGGCTCATACGGATACCCTCGCTCTGCCCTTCTTGTGTGAAGGATAATAACAAAAAGGCGCTACCGAGCGCCATCACCAACACTGCGATCTTCATGATGAACTCGTGGAGCGGCTTCCGGCGTGGTTCGCCGGCAAACAACGGCTGGCGGACCGTCGTCACCGCCGTGCCGTCGAGCGTGGCGCTGGGTTGAGCTATGGTAGCCAGTGAGATGTACGGCCACAGCAGCGACCGCAGCACAACGAGCGAAAGAGGGAGGGAAAGATGCGACACACAGCAAGAGGGCAGCGCACAATGCAGAAACGCGCAGCACGCTCAAGAGTAGACAGCAGAATCCACCCACGATGACTAAAGGCCGGAGAATAAAGGTAAACTATCTTCTATGCAAATCGCAATAGGCCGTAGAATAAAAGTGAACTATGTGCTATGCAAATCGCAATTTCGCAAAGGCGCTGGTACGTTTTCTACTAAGCCTTGGACGTTTTCTATGCAAATCGCAATTTCGCAAAGGCGCTGATCACAATTGCAATCAGGTACACTTGGGAAAGTGCCAGCGTATGTATACCCGTTTGGAAAGCGAACGAAACCAGCATGAAGGGCAGCGTCGCCATTCGCTGCCTTCTCTTCTGTCGAAGCGAACGCTCAACGCCCGTTCGTCGGCAGCGGCACCGCTGTGCTGGCACTGCTCTCCGGCCGTGGAAATCATGCCCCTTCATGCGTTGCCATCTGGCCGTTCTCGCCTCTGCGCCCTATCGGTAGGTTGTCTTCTGTGACCTACAGAGGACTCCATGTGCTAACGCTGACGCGACGAAGCGGCTGGAAGCGAATAGACGCCCATCGGACTGTCGAATTTCATATGCCACTTGACAGCTCCCCGCATGTACCGTCGATCGGGTGCATGCAGAGGACATTCGTCGTCCATTTGGCAGCCACTGTCAAGTGGCGTCAACTACTGACTGATAGTCCGCGCCAGGCCCGGGAAAGCGGGAAGGGGAGGCCGCCGGCTGTTGTCGGGCCTACGCGAGTCCAAAAACTGCCCATACGCAAAACGCAGTTCGGTTCTTCGGAACATCCGTTAATTTTTTTTCTTTATATAGGGGCTCGCCACACCTATCCCGAAAACCGGGTTTTGGAGAGCGGGATTTTTTTTGGAGAGCTGTCTACAATTAGGAGTAGTGGTAGGTAGGTAGTGTGAGGTGAAATTGAGAGAAGAATATAGCTAAAAAAAAATAAAAAAAAATAATAATAAAAAAAAGAAGGCGGGTTTGGAGAGCGTTCTCCAAATTTGACCCTCCGCCCGCCTGCACACGCGCTCGTTTGGAGAGCGCTCCCAAGGAAAACCCAAACCCACCCGAAACTCGCGAGTGTCTGACAAGTGTCTGTGGCCTGCAATTTGTCATGTACGGTTAGGTCTCCAACCGCGGAGGTGCCTTGGGACGACGCCAGCCCCGTCGCGTAATGTACACAGTCGAGGATCCTGGTCTTGTCCGTGCGAGATTTCGCTCTACCGTGGAAATTCATTGGAGAGTGCAGTGTGGCGAGGACGCCTCCCGAAGGGATTTTCGCCAACTTCCGCGTGGGAGAGCGCTCTCCAAAAAAAAGAGTTTTGGGGATAGGTGTGGCGAGCCCCATAATAACATACCAAGANAAAAAAAAAAAACACTGGCCTTGTATCTAGATTAGCGTGACGGTGTGGGACGGGTGGGGGACAGGTGGGCGGCAGCGTGAAATAGGGAAGATAAACGCAAAAAACCATTTCATCACTAAACAAATGAAGAAAAAACTACTAAAAAGGAAAAGAAAGTGCTCTTCTCACAGATGGTGTCTGCTCCAGGCGGGGTGTCAAATGTCAGGGTACGATTCACTGACCATGGCTGTGGCAGTCAAGACGACTGCATGTGAGGGGGCACACGGACCATATTCATTGACAATAGTCTGAGGATTCCTTGAAATAGGCCACAGTGCACCCTGTTCGGTTGTTCTGACAGAAATTCTCTTTGGCAAAGGAGGGCAAGAGTAACTCCATACACCATTTGCTGTGGGTGAGGGGATCGAACCCTCCCAAACATCTCCCAAACCACAATCAATTTCCCGCGATGAAGCCATTTGTCTTTGCCTTCGCCGTGAATGAAACGTGCATGATTTCATTACCCAAAAAAATTGGTCTCGAACCCCACAGCAAAAACGAAAGAAAAACCTACCAATGGGAGAGCAAAAAAGAAAGTTCCTTTTCCCAGATCAGTACTTGGCACATACATGGGCAGCGGGCCTTACCCGTTAACGCGCCGCAACTTTCACGGGTCGGGGAAGGTCCGGTCGTGCGATGGAGGAAGTTGTTGGGCCCAGGGAAAGTTGCGAATGGACTGCAATATGGCCTCTTGGATTTCCGTGCATGTGGAAACATGCACGGACGCTCTGTGCAGTGCCATACAAAAGAAAAAGAAAGGAAACCTGTGAGGACGAGAAAAGAAAAACGAAAAGTAACGTTGGCATGCATCCGGATGCAGTTTTGGCCTGAAGCAGATGACGTGAGCAATGCTTTGTTTTTTTCCTTTTTTTAGCAAGAGAGATTCCTGGCAGTTTCTCAGCTGACTCCCCGTCGGAAACGGGGAGCATCCAACTGCCTGCCAGGAAAGTAGCGTTTCTTCCCATTTTCGTTTCATTTTTCTTGCAAAAAAAAAAGAAAAAACGAGCCAACAAATGTCCCAAAGGGGCGGTACCAGTGTCAGCCAACAAATGTCCGGAATAGATTCCTGCCCCCCACAGGCTCGGAAAAAAATGGTGCGCAGGTCCATTTTAGGCTCAGCATGAATAGCCGAGCCAAGTACTGGTGGTTTAAGTTACAAAACTAAGTTACAAAAACTGGCTACCGCTGATTTCCTGCCGAATCCACGATGCGTGACAGCCACACACCTCAAACACTAATCCGCATACACTCCACATACATCGGTAGTGGGATCTCGCCCCGGGGGCCAAGTCCCACATGCACCATTGAACTAGTTCAACGCAACGGTGTGACACGGTTCTTGCGACTTAAGAACTCGAAAGAAAGGCAAAAAAGGAGAATCAACTGCTGCTGAAAGTTTTTTTTCCCCTGTTTTCCAAAAACAAAAATGAAGAACCAAATGTTGCTCAAAAGTTTTGTCGGTATTTCCTGAAAAGTAAAATGAAGAAATACAACAACCCTGAGTGAAAGGCTCCACATACTATGCAAAGTCCGAGGCAGTGACTCGCTAGAAAGTGAATGAACGTGGACAGTACCCTGGCTTGGTGCATTTACATAAACGAGTTTGGGACTGCACGGCCAACGACAGCACGAACACCCTCTGTCAGACTGTCCTCCCACGGCTGTCAGAGAGTCCTCCCACGAGGAGGTAATTATGCCACAAGCACCGTTGAACCCATACCCCACCCCAAGTGGATATGTAGTTGAACGGAAGATGGGCAGGGTAGGGGACGTTGTATTAGTGTGGATGGATTTTTTAGCACTTTTCTTGAACCAAAAAAAAGAAACAAAAGTCTTTACATTTCTGCTACCTAAAAACAACCCCTAGATGCGCCGCTCCACATGCATCTCCAACGTCGTGCGGGGTCACACGCGTTGGACTTGTTCAACGTTGAACTAGTTCAACCGTGTATGGGACTTGGCCCCGGGGACCTCACAATTCAACCCTGGATACTGACAGCATCAGCCAGCTTAGCTCACAGGCTTTGCCTGTGGAACCCAGCGCTCTGGAGTTCCATATTACAAAACTAAATACCGTTGTAACTGCACTTGAACATGGAGAAAAATTGACCTTGCTTTCAATTTTAGTTAAGTCGAGCACGCCTAATCCTGCCTTTTATGTCCTCCCAGTGAGAAAAGGTAAAATCACATTTTGTGCTTTATTCGTGCGAAATTTATTTGTGCGAAATTTAATGTTAAGCACAATTTAATTTATTTATTTTTTAAATCATAATTTCATGATTTTTGCACTTTTCTGCAAGAAGTTGCCAGGTCTGTGGTGGTGGGCCGTTGTCGGAACAGTGACAAAGCGGATCTTGTTTTTAGTACTGTAGTGGGAATTCTTTCCCCCCCCCCCTTTTCTTTTGAAAAGAGCAACGGCCTTGAGATATCACTGTATAACTGAATATCCCCAGGTAATTCAGACTACCAATTTTTGATTTTTAATTCATCTATCTCCATCTGGATTCAAACTCAGGTCTTTATTTCAACAGTTCATGGGGTATCAACTGAGCTAGGCTCGTTGGTTGGAGTGGGAGTTTCATTTTTGCTAGGCTCGTTGGTTGGAGTAGGAGTTTCATTTTTGGCATTTTGCACTCTTGTGCAAGATGGTGCCATGGAAGCAACGGTCTGTGATGGTGGTGTCTTGTTAGAAGAGTGACAATGTGGAAATTACCTTGTACTGAAGTGGAAGTTTTTTTCACTTCGGCATTTTTCACTTTTCTGCAAGATGTTGCCACGGAAGCAACGGTCTGTGATGGTGGCGGTCTTGTCAGAAGAGTGACAATGTGGAAATTTCCCTGTACTCGAGTGGAAGTTTCACTTTTACACTTTTCCGCAAGCAGTTGCCATGGAAGAAATGATCTGTGATACAGTGGTGCCTTGTTGGAAGAGTGATTAGACCCCTTCCTTCCTTTCTGCCTCCTCCTCCCTTCCCCCCCCGCCCCCCAACACACGCACAAGTGGTAACCACACTAGGTCTGGATTTTCTCCGACTGGACTGCCAAAAACTAGTTTGACACTGGACCTTGTAAGGCTTGCAGGTCAGTCTCTGGAGGCAGTGGTGATTTAACTACCAAGTAACGGGTACAATCAAAGATAGATCGTTTGATTACGTGCCACTTGGTTTGCCTCTGTCTCTGACAAGGATAGACCAACTTTGCCTTCTGCATTCTTTTCTCCTCTCTCCTAGTACTGTTTCGGAATTCAGCGGAGCATCAACCTTTTCTAATCTAGGCGAACTCCGTCCAGCTGTCAAAAGCCACAGAACTTTACCAAAGACAACTTCCTTCTTGCCAGACGTTCCTCTCTGTGCACTATCTGCAAGACCAGTGCATACAGCTGCTGGTGTGCACTCGACTCTCTCTCTCTCTCTCACACACACATACACACACACACACACACGCACACACACAGTGCCCAGCTATGGCTGGCTGGCACTGCTCCCCACTGACTGGCTGTGCCTCCCTTGGTGCTACCCCAGCAGCCTCATGGCTGACATCCAGCCGGACTGAACACTGTTGGCTGCCCAGGTGGCTTTTTGTCCATTCTGGGAAGCGTCACTCTGGTTCCTATTCCACCAGCAAGTCGAGAATACAGCTTGCAACACACTCAAAACGCTTCCCCCGTTACGCTTGGGAGACCCAAGTGGATGGCATTGATTACTTGCAGAAGACTGAGGTAAACTTGGGGATGCTCTTGTCTGTGATGAATGTACACAATTGTTTATCATTACAGGTTTGCAGAGACACGACGGGCCTGGAACAATGATCGTTTTCTGAAAGTAGCTGGAGGCAAACGCAAGCCATGCAATTTTTATAGACTCTTTGCCGCTCAACATGCGTTACACGATCGAGAGTGTGCAGCTGCTCGCTCCAGGTAATGCCCGGGACCTTGCCCCACCCTGATGTGCATAGTCGCGAACCCTCATTTTGTAACTGAGAATTCCAGTATTCAGAGGAGTCCGGCAATTCAGTGTCCAGTTGGCCGAACCTCAAGCCACATCCACAGCAATGCAAAACTACTTGGAACCCTTTAATGGAGATAGCCTCTCACCTCTTGGGAAGTCACAAACCCTGATTTACTAGCTCAAAAACTCGGTAACCACAAAACTCCGGTTCTTTGTCCATTTTGGCAGCACATCACACCACCCTCAGGACAGCAGTGCAAGTCCATGAAGCTTTTGCATAACGGGCCTTGCTCCTCGGACACTTGCAGACATTGCCCCAGACCTGTGCACATGTTAGTGGGTTGGGAACGGTGGAGCTGAGACATAGATATCTCAAGAAAGGAAACTAAGGCATAAAACCTGATACCCAGTGTAAGGAATCAGCCAAAACTGAAAATGGCATTGCCAATCATGGATCTCTAGTGCAAGGTTAACAGTGTACCTTTCATTTAAGTGAATTGGATGCGGAACAGACAAACACAAAGAAGCAGTGCATGTGCAATCACGCGCGCGTGTGTTGTGTGTGTGTGGGGGGGTGTGGAGAGAGAGAGAGAGAGAGAGAGAGAGAGAGAGAGAGAGAGAGAGAGAGAGAGAGAGAGAGAGAGAGAGAGAGAGAGAGAGAGAGAGCAAAACATAGCACAACAGATTCGGAAATCTCAGCAAACAGTTAAAACGACAGCATTTTCTCAGAAAAGTTTAGATTTCTTGGCCATTGCAGGACGCTGGAACTGATTGACTGAGGGCCTAATAATCCCCGGAAATAGTTGTTTTCCCTTTGACAGCTTACGACCATACCTCTGAAGCTTGTGAAATGATCGATCTGCACTCGTGCTTGGAATCGTAGGAGATGTAGACTCGTTGCAATGCATAGAATATGGAAAGGACAAAGCAAGAACAGACGGGGAAAAGAAGACCAGAAACAAGTTGCAACTAAGACATGGAAAACAAAAACAGGCACACACTGTGTGTATATGACAGTGGCATGCTGTTTGCTGCACGGGTCCTTGCATCAATCTGATTCTCTGGGACCAGCGTACCTACCATCTTTAGCTGCTATGAACTGTGCATTCTCGGCGGGTTGGAGCCCACTGGGCTATGTACTGGAAATGCTTGGTTCAGCAATTGCTTTTGCTCATCTCTTTGTCAAGTCACCTTTCATTGCTGCTTTTCACCTCTTGATTCATTGCGTTATTCCTTTGGTCATGTTACGTGAAACTGTATCTGCAGGTTTAAATCTCAAAACAGGTAAGAAAAGGAACAATGTCTGGAGATTGTTCATTGTATTTGTCTCAACGTGTAGCGGTGTGGGCGATCCACAACTAACAGCAAGTCACTTTCTTTCCGTTTTTTTTCTTTCTTTCAATATGCTGCAGGTTGGTCAATCAGGTGATAAAACCGCGGAGAGTGCCGCCGTTTGAGGTCCCGACTGCCAAGAAATTTGAACCCTCGTACATTCATTTGCGAGTGAGTATGGAGCGAGAGAGAGTCCTTCCCTTTCAGCCTTCAAGTCTGCTTGATACAATAATGCCTTTTCTCATAAGGGAGAACAAAGATTTGGCACTTGCCATTATTGGATCGCAAAATAAAATGCTCTTACTATTATTTGATTGCAAAATCAAATGCTCTCATGCTCTCTGCAGTACTGCCGCAAAATAAAATGCTCTTACTATTATTTGATTGCAACTTCTGATTTTTTCAAGCTTCCGCATAACCCACTAAAGTTGTGAAAGTGAGGTCCCTTCCTAAAATTCCAATGACAAGGCAAAGCTTGATCCACGGTTAATGAGGGGTACTGCGGTTGCACCCAAATAGAATGCCTGGTCATCACCGCTGTATCGAGACTGAAAGTTGGCCCCTATACAGCTATAATAACTGGGTATTGGGCTGAGGGCGGTAGTTGGTTGTTGCTTTTGGTCTTTATTTTATATTTCTAAAAAAGTAGGAAAACTATTGGCGTTTTCTTGACATCCCTGCAAGATTCTGCAAACTACTGCTCTGTGGTTTTTGGTCTTGATTTGATTTTGCAAAATATTTTCACAAGGGCTGTTCCTTTGCATCGGGATGTTACAGTGTGTTTGTCACTCGTTCTAACTAATTGCGTGGCCTATTGTGCAAGGAAGATGAGCGATAGCGAACTTCAGCAATCAAACAGCATCATACACATAAGACCAGGTAGTCGTGACCTCGAACCAACAGTAGAATTGCATCACGAGTTTCACCAAATAAGAACACACCAAGAGCTCATAATTGACAATGCTGAAATAGTCCCATCATCATCATCAACGAAGAACAAATGTTGATATCCTATCTGGCGCTCGGCGCGCAGCAGATCCTATCTAGCCTACTTCTACAATGCCGAAGATGACATCAACAGCTTCACCAAAGTACGAGCAGATCTCGGACAATGCCGTCCCTTCTAGCACCAGGTATGTCTCTCGTATCACTCTCAACCTCATTCCCCAGCGCACAGATGCCACATGCACCCAAGGACCACCATGTGCCACACCCAGCCTACAGCAGCGCAGCTTGGCTATGGCTGCCTGCTCCTTCCAGCTCGCCCGTGAGCGCGTGAGCGCTAGCCAGCTTCAGTGCAGCATGCAGCCAGCACCCGGATGCCAAATGCGGAGGCAGGCCCTTCGCTATATGGAAGTGGCCTGCCTGCGTTCTGTCCCAGGCTGCACTGGGCCTTTCCCAAGAAGCTTCCGGTAGGCCCCGGTAGGCTGAGGCCCAGACCAAACGAATTGGCCCAGGGCTGCCGAGAGTTACCTGTGCCCAACTGCCCACAATCTGAGTTGGGCCAATCTTGCAAATCTCGCCCAGGGCCTGACTCAGATGCATTTGATAAAGGAAGCCAGGGCCTGGGCGCTTCCAACCAACTGGCTCAGCGCAACTGTCTGAATTTCCTCAGTTGCGAAGTAGTCCAAAATAGGCCTCTGAGGGTCTGTCGGGCCTGCCTTCACTTAGGTAGGCCGACGCTGTTGCAAATAGGGCCCAGTAGGGCTTATCGAGGCCTTGTGCCTCGCAATTTTTTAAACTTTTTTTTTTTTCCGGATATTAAACTGATGAGAACAGGTACTACACTTGATCTTAGCAAGAAGGCCGAGAAAGGTATGCTTGCTTGGCCTATTGAAATTTACTAACATCTATGCTTTTAGGCCTTAGCTCCTCTCAAGGGTATGCTATGCTTGCTTGGCCTATTGTAATAATTTTTTTACGAACATCAATGCTTTTAGCTCCTCTCATTGTCAGTGCAACCATGTTACATGCCTGCTTGGGTGGCATGTGGAAACATGGGATAGTGGCTGTTTGGGCTAGTGTAGAATCACCGTAGATGATAGGACCTGTCATATGGCCTCTGGATCAGATTGGTCTTGAGCAGTGTAGCATAGACACATAAAAACTAAGAAAATAAGAAGGAAAATAATAAAATATGCTATGCATAATAATTATACATTTTGCACCCATGTTTCTTACCATCGAGGCAATCAATGCTAGAGCTGTGTCCTTTTTAACTTTCTCTCTCTCTCTCTCTCTCTCTCTCTCTCTCTCTTTTTTCTTCTTCTTTTTAAACAGGGTCACAGCCTTGAGATATCATTGTCGAACCGACAGGCCCTAGGTAATTCAGAATTGTAGTGCTTTGCTTCCAATGGGGCTTGAACTCAGGTCTGTATTTCAACAGCTCAAGGGTGTACCAACTGAGCTAGGCCAGTTGGTGAGCTCTGTCCTATTCTATCCTTAAAAACGGTTCATGTGTATATGTCTGCTGACTCTGTTCTCATGGGATTTGGGCACCGGGTTTCGGTTCCCAGTTGTGTTTCTCTCAAATTAGGAGTTGATGGAGATACCATCGTCGTCCTGCAATTTGTGGTGATGTTTCAGTTCCAGAAAGCTATGCGTTTGTTGGATCCTGGCAATGTGATTGTACGTTTCCGTTCATTGGTTGAAGCATGCAGCATCTTTCATCAGAGCAATGGAGTCTGATTTTGTAAGATGTGAAGTGCAATGCCGCACGTCACCACATCCTGATCCGTAAGGCACTCTGTGCCCAGTGCTTCTTGAAGCCCTTTTTGCCAGTGTTTGGTGCAAAAGGGTGAAGAGCAATTGACTGACTGTGTGCATTACTTCTCAAGCTGTAGATTCCACACCCAAGCAATTTAGGCAAAGAGGCGAGACGCTGCTGCAGGCGCACCTGACCGCTGTACACACAGATGACACATACTCGACACAAGAGGAGCCAACTATTATTATGTGGTATCTCACAAATAAAGAAGAATATATGCAACCATTCGAGCCATTTGACACGGTGTAGTTGTATCACTAAGTCATGAGTTAAGAAACTTACCTGTTGTTACATCTGCTCACACATAGTTTAGTCGTCAAATAGTTGGGTGTCTCAGACATCGGTGCTGAGCATTACAGCACCATCTGCATTTGCATGGCAAGGTTTGTTGGGGGGGGGTGGGGGGGTGGGAAGGAAGTAGAATCCAACAATGTGGTACGCCCAGGCAAGCAGTGTGGGCCATATTCGGTGGAATTCACTTGTCTTTCTCTGTAGAGAGAAATTCTCATGGAGCGTACGTACCATAGACGTCTAGATAGGTGTGGGTTAGTGATGGGTGATTTTGCTGTGGCAGCCGGTCAAAGTTGTTAGTCATGTGAAGGTGCACAGTGTGGCTCCAGATCATGCATGCTGGGAAGAGTTATTTTGAAGCCCATCCCAGGAGCATCGTGCAGGGATTCGAAAAATTGTGTCATTCAGGAACAATCTCCAAGTTAGAGGAAATATAAGTTGCTATGAGGCTTCTTCCTGTAAATCAGTATAGCCTGCCCTTTTTTTGCATCTCATGGATTTCAATGGCCTAGACTAAATCCGGAAACCCCAATTTCAGTCTTGGACCCGTTAACCCCTAAAGCCAAAAAGTTGGGGTCCCTGTTAACCCCTTGTGAGAAGCAACCGGCTCACTCAGATCGAAGCTAACCCTTAGACCACCAGTACATGGCCCCAGGCAACTGGAGAGAACCTGTTTCGAGCCTCTCCAAAATTTAGGAGGCCGAGCGCCGTAGATGAAATGAATCGGCGGCGGGCGGCCTCCGAAAGGCGCCCTCGACCGATAGCTGGCATGTAGCAGTGTTTTAAGGACACTCATAGTGTATAATTCATGTGTGTGTGAGAGGTTAGAGTATGGGTGTGCGAGCTCTGTGCTCGACCTCAGCGCGATAGGGGGCATGTTATGAGAACAGCTTGCAGGTAACCATTGATATAGGGCGGGTGCAGGCTAGCTTGTACCTACTCTCCTCATCACGCAACGACTTTTTTCTCCCATGGAACCAGCACCGGTACAGGCTAGCTTCAACTCTCCGCCTCGTCCTGTTCATCCATGCCTTGCTATCATAGCCACTTTTACTCCAGCTTGGTTTTCACCATATTCATGTCCCTTACAAAATCACCTCATCCTTTTATTCACAGTGGCAACGAGCTATTGTGGTTCATCCACTCCTAGCAGAGATGTTCATCGGACAGTGCAACAACTACCATGCCTCTCCAGAGTGTCCACCCTCTGGTGATGCAGTGCCAAGCAGGGAGATGTAGACTTCCCCAGGTGCACTAGGCCTATCAGATGCGCCGGCCTTTTGGTGGGAACATCATCTCAGTCTGAAACTCACCCACGATCTACATTCAAGCCGTGGACCATCAGGCCTACCGGAATTACTGAAAATACCCCCCACAGGGTTTCTAACAATTTATAATTCGTCCCTGACCAATCTACTAACATTGGTATGTCCCCATACTATACTGGCTAAATTTCATCCATGTCCCTGATCCTACAGTAATGCTGTAATCTTATTATTATTGTTTTTTCCCTGACAAAAGGGGAAATTCGCAGTAGTAAAAGCCGGAATTTAGGTTCAGCATCCCTTACATCAGTTTTTTTTTTTTTTTTACTACTACGAATATCCCCATTATAGTCGAAAGATCCTGAGACAGCAGCATTGATTACTGCCCTACAGAAAGTCGTTACTATTGCTCCACCCCCTCCTACACTATTGCCAGTTTAATAGAGAGAAGGAAGAGGGGGGGGGGGGAAGAGAGAG
>BFEA01000120.1:1141075-1160557 GCA_003427395.1 Chara braunii
AGAGAGAGAGAGAGAGAGAGAGAGAGAGAGAGAGAGAGAGTAGCAAATCTTTGTGTTTTGCGTCATCGCGCATAGGCAATAAGTCTGCTGCTATGTGCTTAACAACAGTGGCGGTCTATGTGAGGAGCTGATGAGAAGCAGTGGGTTCTGTTCTGTCACCCGGACGTGCTGCACAGCGACGAACAACGGTCTGGAAAGAACAGCAGGCGGATGGATGCTCTTGGGAAGCTGGCAAACAACCATGGCGCGGCAGGCGCAGGCACCTCAGGTGAATTTTACAGATTCTTGCGCATGGAGGAGGATGATGCGGATGGGAGTTGGGATAAGCAGTTAGCGAAACGCTATGACGACAAACTGTACAAGGAGTACTGTTTGGCGGACATGTCAAGGTATAAAGAAAGCAAGATCGGGCTGCGGTGGCGAACAGAGAAGGAGGTGCTGGGGGGCAAAGGTCAGTTCATATGCGGGAACAAAAAGTGCAAGGAGACGAAGGGACTCAGAAGCTTTGAGGTAAACTTTGTCTACAAAGAGGCTGGCGAAGAGAAGCAAGCGCTAGTCAAGCTCCGAGTCTGCCCCAAGTGCTCGTACCGACTGAACTACCGCAAGGAAAAGGAACTGAAAGCCGCCCGTAAACTCGACAAAGAACGCAGAAGGCATGAAAGGCGAAGAGAGGCTGCACGTGGCAAGAGGAAGGACATGCGACAGAAAAAGGAGGCAGCATTTGGCTCATCGGAAAGGAGCACGTCTGAACTGGAAACCGATAATTCTCGGGAAAGCTCATGATGATGGAGGGCAGCGGAGGGCTTTTACAGTCAGTTTGGTGCATTTGCTGACAGAGAGGGACATGCGACGACGAAAGGAGGCAGCAAGAAGCAAGCGCCGTATGCGTGGAAGTTGAGCACTGCAAGGAAGAAGGAGATGCGTATGGTTCACCGGAAAGGAGCACGTCTGAATTGAAAACTGATGATTGTCGTGGAAAGCTCATGACTGAGGGCGACGAGAGCTCGACTGGATTCTCTGCCAGAGAGGGACATGCGACGGGAAAAGGAAGCAGCAAGGAGGGAGCGGCGTACGGACGGAAGTCAAGCACTGCGAGGAAGAAGGAGATGTGTATGGTTCATCGGAAAGGAGCACATCTGAACAAGGAACTGATGATGGTCCTCAGGAAAGCTCATTCTGGAGGACGGTGGATAGCTTGACTGTGTTTGCTGACAGAGAGAGACGTGCGACCGGAAAAGGAAGCAGTGAGGAGGGAGTGGCGTATGGACGGAAGTTAAGCATGGTGAGGAAGGAGATGCGTATGGTTCATTGGAAAGGAGCACATTCGAACAAGAAACTGATGATCCTCAAGAAAGCTCATCCTGGAGGACGGTGGAGAGCTTGACTGTGTTTGCTGACGGAGAGAGACGTGCGACCGGAAAAGGAAGCAGCGAGGAGGGAGTGGCGTATGGACGGAAGTTCAAGCATTGCGAGGAAGAAGGAGATGCGTATGGTTCATCGGAAAGGAGCACATCTGAACTGGAAACTAATGATTGTCGTGGAAAGCTCATGACGGAGGGGGGTGGAGAGCTTGACTGTGTTTGCTGACAGAGAGAGACATGCGGCGAAAACAGGAGGCAGCAAGAAGGGCACCTAAAAAAAAAAAGAAAAGAAAAAAGGAGGCAGAGAGATTGGACTGGTGGAGTATGCGGAAAATCAAAGCATTCCAAGAAAGAAGGAGATGTGTTTGGTTGATTGGAAATGAGCATACATTTGAAAATGGAAGCTGACGACACTCAGGAAAGTGTATGATATGATTGAGGGCGATAGAGAGCTTGACTGCACTCGCTGCCGGAGAGAGAGGGACATGTGTGAGGAAAAAAAGTAGGCAGCGAGAAGGGAGCAGCGCATGGACTGAAGTTAGACCTCCAGTACACCCAGGCCTGCAGGCCCCTTGCTGCGTGCCATGGTTTTCTGAACCGCCAGCGGCGCACTTTTTTCTTTTTCTTCTTTGGATGGCGCCGTCAGCCATCTTGGTCCGGTAGGCCGAGCCTCCGGAATTTTTTCGTAGGCTACGAGTTTCTTTTTCAGCAAGGCTGGGCCCGTGCACTGGCGGTGTTAAGCATTCCCAGAAAGAAGAAGATGCATATGGGTCATCGGAAAATAGCACGTCTGAAAACTGCACATGGACGGAAATTGAGCATTCCAAGGAGAAAGGAGATGCACTTGGCTCATTGGAAAATCGCTACGTCTGAACTGGAAACCGGTGATTTTTCCGGGGTAAGTTCATGATGATGGATGGCAGCAGAGCGCCCGACAGTACCGCTTGACGCATGTGCTATCAGAGAGGGATGTGTGACAGAAAAAGGAGGCGGAGAGTGAGAAAGAAGCAGCGTCGTACACTCATCGGAGTAGACTCAGGGAATCGTTGAAAGATGTATATGGTTCTTCCGAAAGGATCATGTTTGAAGATTGAACTGGAAGCCGATGATTCTCTGTATGGGAGTTCCTCTGATGGTGGAGGGCAGAGGAGTACATACAGAAACTTTCAGAGTCACACAGTTTGATGCATGTGGCTGACAGGTAGACAAGGGTTCAAACTTCGCAGACATTTTTGGTCGACGGGTGGGATGATGAACAGAACCGCGAAGCCGAAGGTTCGGCTGCGAAGAGGAGAAAATAATATCTTGCCTGTCTGAGTAGTGTGCGCGTGCAGTTGGGGCAGATTCATCCAGGGAAATCCAAGTGCGAGGAGGAGTTATATTTGGTGTACATAGACGGAGTTTGGATGAGCCTGCTTGTAGGGAGTTGAGGTTTGGAAAGTGGAACTTTATTTTCTTCCTTCCCCCCCCCAAAACCTTAATTTGGTGGGGGAGGGCTGTGCCTGTAGTGAGTTCAGGTTTGGGAAGTGTTTGCTTTTTTGAGCTTGCCTGTGGTGAGTTGAGGTTTGGGAAGTGGAACCGTCTTTTGGCTCCCCTCTTAATTTGGTGGGGGAAGGGTGTGCCTGTAGTGAAATCAGGTCTGGGAAGTGTGTTTTTTTCTCTTTTTTCTTTTTTTTGAGCTTGCCTGTGGTCAGGTGAGGTTTGGGCAAAGTGTACTGACCGCAGTCTAGAGTTGCAAACCAATAGTGTTTTTTTTTTTTTTTTTTTTTTTTTTTTTTTTTTTTTTTTTCCCCCCCAACCATTTTTTTTTTGTATTAATTCTTTTTTTTTTTTTTTTTTTTTTTTTTTTTTTTGTTGCCGAACCAATGGTACAGGATGTTTGCATTAGGTGCATAAATGGGGGGCTTAAAAGGGTTTAAAGTGTGGTGCCTTAGTTTGGAGGTGGAGTGAACCCAAAAGTCTGCAGAGGTCTCCACGTGGTGTGAGTAGTCGATAGTTCGCCCAGCTCCTTGCGGTATTCGTGATTGCTGTTTTTGTGTTTTTGCCGTGATGCCCTTTTTTGCATGTGCTGCCGCCTTGCATTGTTCCCTTGCTTCTCTTTTATTTTTTTTAAGGAAAAGGGTGCCGGCCTTGAGATATCGTCATTGAACTGACCGGCCTCGTGTAATTCATCAGAAATGTAATTCAAATATTTGATTTCGCTTCATGTCGTTTCGTCATCGGGATTTGAACTTGGGTCTGTATTTCAACAGTTCATGGGGTGTACCAACTGGGCTATGGTGCTCCCTTGCTTCTTGCTATGCTGCCTTCCCTCCTACCGTCTGCTCTGCCGGCGCTGGCCATGTTGTTGCCTTCTTGCCTTCTCGCCTTCTCGCCTACCACGTTGCTTCGGCTCGCCTCCATGTCTTGTTGCTGCTCGCCAAGTTGCGACACCGCTCTGTCATTCAACTGACTGCCCATCCCTGTGTACTTCTGCCTGTGTGCCTGCCTTCTGCACATCTGTGTGGCGTGCTTCTGCTTGCAGTGTTGCCTTGCTGCTCACCTTGGCTGGTGCCTGCCAAGCACCCTTGACCCTTCCCACCTGCACGACGTGGGCACACCCTGCTACTGCTTGCTGTGCTGCCTTGCTTCCTTGCTGCTTGCTTCTTGCTGTGCCGTCTTGCCGTCTTGCCGTCTTGCCATCTTCCCGTCTTGCCGTCTTGCCGCCTTGCTTTCCTGTCTTGCCGCCTTGCTTTCCTGCCTTGCTGCCTTGCTGGTTGCCGTACAGCCCAGTGACCCGGGCTTCTGCCAACCCGGTTGCACTGATTCGACAGCTTGTTCACTTGCAAAACAGATTATGACTTGTATGCATGGGGAACTCTGAAGACTGTTGAGGGTTCAGCCTCTTTTCTCTTTTTTGGTTCGGGAACTTCGGAATTCAGCTTCCTGATGAGTTGGTGAGACGTTGGTGAAGGAGTTCTTTTTTTTTCCCAACCTTTTCATTACCGTTTTGTCAAATGCTCCTTGTCTTATTTCACACTTCCTGTTTTTTTCTGCACCAGGAAGATCATAATCCACAACTCTGTTGTGGAATATGTTTTTTAACTTCTTTTTTTTTTTTTTTGGGTTCTGGTGCATTTCGTTATCCCTACCTTCTTCCTCCGAATACAACGTACGATAATTTATAGCTATATTTGGATTGAAAGATACGCCGAATACAGCTATAATGACTGCACATTGTGATTTGGGGGAAGAAGGTAGGCTTGCCTGGCTTGAGGAGTGATAAGGCACATGCACACACGAGCACCCGCACATACACACACAACATTGACAGCAACACCAACATGCTGACGCCCAGCAAGGCAAAACAGTAGCAGACGTGGTAATATACTCGTGTGACACAAACCACCTCCGCTTCCCCTGCATTCGGGACCCCCTTCCACCCCTCTCTCCCTCTCTCTCTCTCCTACACCCCACTCGCGCCATGCACAGATAAGTTGGTGAAAGTCCACCAAACCAGTGTGGCACGTTTATGTTTATTTTTGTGGAGTGGCGAAGATGACAGCACACACATCCTTGCGGAAAATGCAATCTCTATGCCGCTTGGTTGAGGTATAGTGGACCTACTGGTTGGCCCAAAAGGCCGACGACTTATCCCTAGTAGATTGGTTCAATGCGGGGGTAGCCAATCTTCGGGAAAGAGTAAAAAAAAATTCAATCAATCATGCAAGAGAGCGCAAAGTCACCTTAGACAACCTACTATATACCCTCGAACACTGGGACCAGCGGCTAGCGGACCACCCGCTTGATCTGCAAACATTTTCTCAACTTCAAGACGATGCAAGGGACCACCTCGAAGCCTACGTGGACTGCCAAGCAGAAACATGGAGAATCCAAGCGAGAACTAAAAACGGACATAGAAGCGATGGTGGTCAGAACCTTCTTTGAACCACCAGTACTTGGCCCATACATCGGCGGCGGGCCGTTGTCGTTAACGCCCCGCAACTTTCGCAGCCTCTGGGCCGATGACAAATCGCATCAACGACCCAGAGTGCACCGCTGGCCTCTGAGAGTCGCGGGGAGGGCCCTGCGGCCGATGTATGGGCCAAGTACTGGTGGTGTCATAGAGATCGAAGACCGGAGTGAGACAAAGCTTGTTTCCCCCATTTGACCCACACCAACTGGATGCTACAAACGCCTATGCAACTGTGGATTATGCGGCCCATATTACTACCTTCTTAACCCGAAAAAAACGTACGTACGTTATATTCGAATTACCTCTGGAAATCAGGTTTTCAGAAATCACTTGTTTTCCCCCGAATAGAACGTACGTTCGAATATAACACACGTACGTTGTATTCGAATACAACGTACGTATGTTGTATTCGAATTTTTGGAACTTTGATTTTTCAAAAATAATAAAAAAAATCCGAGAAAATAAAATGTTATACACCAATGCAATACAAACAACGTTTGCCTGAGGGTCTTACCGAAATTCACGAGAAAATTCGAGAAAAAAAAAAACGAGGATGAAAATGTTTTTGACTGATTTTTTCATAATTTTGATTAAAAAACAACTTCAGTAAAAAATCCGAAAAAAAAGTATGTTGTACAACATTGCACTGCAAACAACTTTTGCCTGAGGGTCTTGGGGAAATTCCCAACCAAATTTGAGATAAAAATAAAAACAATGGCAGTACTACAGGCTTCTGAAAAGTTGTACCCTAAAACTCGTTTTATAATGTACGTACGTTGTATTCGAATACAACGTACCCCGTACGTTGTATTCGTATACAAGGTACGTACGTTTTTTTCGGGTTAAGAAGGTAGAGACTCTTCACCTCAGAAAGCGCCCAATGGTGGGGGAAGGTACTGACACAAACTAGAGCTATCATGCTGCAAAACCTCTCACCCTTCCTATCTCAACAGCAGATGGAATCCCTCGAAGCACCTCTGACCCCGCACGGGATCTACGATGCGCTTAAAGCCATGGAGGATGAGAAACCCCTAGGAGTAAATAGATTCCCAAAGGAATCAAGATCTACGATGCACTGAAACCACCACAACCTCTGAGCCTGTTTTTGCCGACCCTGATTTTCACTGCGCACCGAGTTTTGCCGAGCCTGGGTTCCATTTTTGTTTCTTTTCTGGTACTCTCCTGAAAAAAAAAAGAAAAGCACGGCCAGACTTTCGAAAAATGACCCGCTCGCAGCCACGAAAATAAAAGAAAAAAAACAAACATCCCTCTGGACGTGATACGAGGTAGATACCTAGCCCAAAGTCGTTGTGTGAGTATGCGCTCAGCGAGGGCGTTACGGCAAGGGTGCCAGGTCCACGGAAGAAGGAAAAGGACAAGAAAAATTGAAACTGAACTTAGGCTGGGAAAGCGGGTTCATACATTCTGCGAAGTAATTGTGTGGGCATGCCCTCCTCCACATAGTGTCAGCAGCCCATGGACCTCGCCGTGCCTCCCTGGCAGGGCACCAAAACTTAAAAAAGAAAGACAACAAGAAACACAAACAATGAAAACCTGATACTGGCCACTGCAGCGGTTAGGTACGAACGTCTGAGTTTTGGTGTGAGCACAACTTGGTGCACAGCTTCCCCAACATGATCTTTTGTTTTTTCTTTTTATTTTTTGAAGGGGCCCACAAGGCCCAACTGCCGAGCCTCATCCAACCCCCGAAAAATTCAGAAAAGATTTTCCCAAGAGTGACAGAGGTAGTGATGGTTTAAAGCCATGGAGGATGAGAAAACCTTGGGACTTGAAAGCTTTCCAAAAGAATTCTGGCTGCAGTTTGTGAGATCCTCAACCCGGACCCTATGACATACATCCACGCCGCGCAGCAGGAAGGCCGGTTTGGTGATCTGATGGGGCAAGGAATCACCACCCTGCTCTACAAGAAGGAGGACCCTGTAGAGATATGAAATAACTGCCCAATCACACTGCTGCCTTTCCCCCTACAAGATGGTGGCCAATGCGCTATGTAACAGACTCCTTCCTCATATATGCGACCTTATTCATAAGGATCGAACATGATTTGTGCCCCATTGCAATATATGGGGTAACAAGACAATGCCCTTCTGGTTAAAGACATGATCAAATACGCCCGACAAAGACGAGTGGAGGTGGCAATCTTATTCATTGATTTTGAAAAAGCATGCAACCATGTCGACGAGCATGTTGTGGACCAACGTCTAAGACAAGATGAGCTTTGGCCCTACCTTTCGTCACTGGGTCCACACATTGCACCAGTCGCCGCAGTCGGCGGAAACCAACATCATGCTAAATGGTCACCTATCGCCTTCCTTTTCCCTGCCTAGGTCGGTCAGACAGAGGCACCCGATTGCCCCACTCCTCTTTGCCATTGGTATGGAGGCTTTGGCGGCGTGTATATGAGTCAACCCCGCTATAGACAGGATCTCAATACCTGAGCTCCCTCGTTATTCATCTATGACTTAACAGTCCTTATCAAAGCCTCGTCCTCCAGCTGGTCTGCCTGACTCTGTTGACGCCCCAGGGAAAACCGGTCCACTTGCATGTGCGAGTTCCTGAGCCCGTTCTTTTTTTTATGCACTCTCTAAGTAAGTAGGGTTGATCAGATCTAGTTCCCACTCAATTTTTGACAAGTGGTGATGTCTGACCAAGCATATTTCAGTTTGGTTGTGTTTCTGGCCTCCACCCCGACACGAGGAACACGTCAGTCGATCACGACGGTCCATCTTGTCTTTTCGTTTCAACAATTTTCAGAATTTCCTTTGTTTGTTATTGTACCTTTATGTAAAATTTGCACGCACCTTAGCGTGCATGCTCATAATTCCTTTTTACTGGGGTTTTGTTGAATCCGAAAATCAGGGGTGCCTATCGGGATACTTGACAGCAAATCTTTTCCTTGTGCAATTATGAAAGTACCCCTGCAAGGCCCGTGTAACTTTTGTTGATGGAACATCAATAGGCGTAGGAGTTCGCACGTCTCAGATTATGCGCGTGAAATTTTCTTTTGAATTTTTCAATTTCAATTTGGCCTTAGGCATAGGGGCTCGTTCGACACTCCTTGGGGCGTCCTCGGAGCCCGAGGAAAAATTCCTTTTAGTCAAAAGGAAATTTGGGCCCTTCGTTCCACCTGTCCTCGGGGACGTCGCCCGAGGACGTTTCCTTGGAGCGATGTCAGAAAAGAAAAAAGGTAAAAAAAAAAACCAAATGTGCTTAAGGCCTTCAGCCAATAGGGTGCTGCCACGATCCAGATTTTTGGTTGTAACGTCTCTCTACGCGTGTGCCCGCTCCTCTCCGTGAAACCCGGATTCCTTTTGCCCAAGGGACCTCGTGAGGTCCCTTGGGCAAAAGGGAGAAATGGCTGGGGAATCCTCGGAGCCCGAGGAATTTCCTTCGGAGTGTTTTCACTTTTTTTTTTCCGACTGCAACCCCAAGGATAAGCGGAACGAACAATTCCTCGGGGACTTTACGCGCCCGAGGAGTGTCGAGCGAGTCCCATAATGCGCGACTTCACTGGTATTTTGTGTAACTGTTTTGGTGCCCTTTCGATTCTGCGCACATGCACCTTTGTACGCCACATTCCCGCGAGCAATCTTTCCTCGCTTCTTCAATTTTTTTCTTCGTGCCATTAGCGGTAAGTTGTAACTGTCTTCTTCCCATACTTTTCGCGCCCTTCTTGCCTTCTTGCCTACGGGTACTGTCTTGCTATGCTCCGCCTTTCATAACCTCCCTTCCCGCCATCGTCCACATATAGAAAGGCTCTGCCAATCCTCGAAGTACCCGTAGAAGATCTTCGACAACATGTAAAGAGGCTCTAGACTCCTCAAACTGCATTCTGATTGGCTACAAAGTACTTTACGCGGATCAACATGGCCTTTCCGAGTGTTTCTCCCTTCTCGTCTCCTCCCTCCGTCGTCTTACGCGGATCAACATGGCCCTTCTGAGTGTTTCTCCCCTTCTCGTCTGCTCCCTCTGTCGTCCCCACGCTCTCTCCCCTTCCCCTCTTCTCCGCAACTATAAATCTCGCTAGCGTGTTGCACTCTCACTCTCCTGTAATACATCGGCCAACTCTAGAGGTGTAGTGGCTAGATGAGGTGGTGATCAACGTTTCGAAAAGTCCTGACGAGTCAGCTGCAGCTTTATGAGATTGCGTGTTGGATCGCTATGACGTACTGCAGGATCCAAGCGAATCTGCACAGTAGTTGAGTGGACGGGGTGATGATCACTGGGTCTAAGTGTTGGGCATGCGGCGACGGGGACCGTTGGTGCTCGAGCAGGGAAGGACGTGTTGATTGGATGGATGGCCTAGGGCCATAGCTCGAGAGCAGAAGACCTTGCGTCTTGTTTTCTTGGTTCTTCTACCGGTTACATTTCGGAGCTAAGTGTATGGTAATACATCAATTTTTCCTTCAGCTTTTGAGCGAGTGTATATCCTCTCTCTTTTCCTGTCTTTCTTTCCTCTCCCTCTTTCCATGGATGCATGAGTAGATGTATGATTATGTGTGGGTGTAATGTGTGAATGAGTGCAAGTGCTCGTCCTCGTGTTGTCAAAAATATCGTCGGACGATGATCGTTGAAGCACCAAAACCAGCGTCCGTTCATTGGTTAGGGTGCGTGCCTGTTATTTTTTGGAAGTAATGTGCTAATTATGGATGTATGCTGTGCTGGTTTATCTTTCTTTATTAAAAATCTCGTTGGAGGTGTTCTTCGCATTTCCAATCGATCCACCCGGCTCGTTCCTCGATATCAAAAGACGTAATTAGGAACTTCGTCGCGTCTTGCTCGATCGAAAGCGTGCAGCTCTCCTGACCTCCGAGCCTCCGAGCCTCCTCATCTTTTTCTCGGCACCTCTCACTTCTCTCATTTTTTATTATCTCATGAATGTGCATTTTTGACGGTTGTTCCACTTATGAAGGTCTTTGCTCTTCTTGTCGCTAGGAATATCGATCGCTGTGTATTTTTATGGGAATTTTTGTTGATGTCACCTGAAGCACATCTCTGATCCCCAACCCTCTCCCTTAGAGAAATCGACGCGAACGAGTTCCGAAGAACTTCTTCCGGAACTCTCCCATTGATCCCACACAAAGCAAACATATAGACCCTTGCTCTTCTTATCACTTGAAAGATCCGGAATTTTTGTTGGCAATATCTGGAACCTATTTTTGTCCTCACCCCCTCCTTTGATGTGTTCGTGATTAAGTGCTCGGAAGACATTCTTTTTGAACTCTTCCATTAGTTTCCTGGGTAAATTCCTCACCACGACGGAATATCGGAAGGGAAAGTTATTTCACGCACTCTGATTCCCGACGGTAAGGCAACCCGCAAAACTAACGAGACTTGATTATTTTGTCTTGTGAACGGTGGATGTGTGCGCATCGGCCATGTGGACTGAGCCAGCTGAGCCATCGGGGCATCAACTTCTCGAAACTCTCAGATCATGGCCTTTCCCGTACAACAAGGATAAGACACGTGTCTGCGAGTGGGACGTACAGAAGCTGTCCGCCAAGATAGGCAGCCAGTATTACTTCCCCTCTGAAGCAAGATGTTCATAATTTGTAAATGCTGGATTTATGATTGTTGACACACCATTTCCCCCTTATTCTGTTTGCTCCCCTTCAACAAGTTGATCGTCGTCCCGTAGCGAACGGTTGTGCTCCATTGGCCTCGTACTCCTTGCAGCGATTGTCGTTCACGAGTGCTTTCAAGCCCGAGGGTTCAACTATCGGACACGTGGAGAGGACTACAAGCAAAAGGTAACAAGACTGGATTCAAAACTCTGTGACGAGCGACGTCGGTCCCTTACGCGAAACCAAAATCCGACGTGAGTTCCCCATCCCTTCCGACCCAAAAAGAGACGCCGTGCCGCGCGCCTCGAAGTTCAAAGATACTTTTTGGATTAGGTAGTGGTTGAGGAAGGGCCCCGCTTTCCTATCCTCTCCGCCTATCGTTCTTCGATCCATATGTGGGACCACACAGGATATTTCAGTTGTGTCTGTCTCCACACTCGATCTCCCAAATATCCTTGGCACACCCCATTTTTACCTCGTTTCGTGCCCCTTTTTGCTCTTTAGTCACTCGGACTCACTGCGACAAGGAAAGCAGAGCAGGGCGTGAGGTTGAGCGTCACATACTCCCTTGCCTGGCTCACAATACCCACTGGCTGATAGACACCCGAAAGCACCACCAACGAAGGGGCATCTAAAGCAGACCTGATTAACCACCCCATGAGGGCCTCCATGGTTGCTCTATGGAGAGACATTGGGCGTAAGAAAACCCCACCTCAGTTGAGGTGGCACGAAGTCTGGACTCTGGAGACACCATGGTCCGGAAACCCGCAAATACTGACTCCCAGGGACATCCTTTTAACATTAAGCAAGGATCGCACTGGCTATCCTGGGCAAAGAAAGGGATATTTTCATTTGCGGATCTATGGGACACATGTGCAGGCAGATGAAAGACAGCACACCAAGGACTTGGAGGGCAAATTAAACACCCTCCAAGAAGCTGTCCCCATCGCCCGGGTCGGAGCCCTCAAACAAGGTTGAACAATCCAGAAGGGTTATTGGGTAGTGCCAGTGACAGTGCTTCCGCTCCCAATGGTCATATATAAGGTCACGCTGAGCTGGAGGCCCATGAACCACAGCTTCCAGGTGCCCGTCTGTTGCCTTAATTTAAAATGCGGACTTGGATGCCAAACTTCCCTCGACCGGCTTCATACGGGTCAGGGTGCTAGGGGACAATAAAGATGGGTGGTACGGATATGAAACATCAATCCTACTATGCCTTCTACCTTTCGATCCAGCGGAGTGTTGCTGGGAGGGGACCAAGCCACTGCCTTTCTGGAAGTTCACAGTAAAAGACTGCTACCGAAGGACTCACAAGACGACAAACACAACATCCATACTAATGTGGGTGGTGTCCCACTCACAAATGGAGCAAAAACAACAGTTACTGCTGTCCCCTATCTGCACATACTGTGGCAGGTCCACCACGAAGCAAATAGAAGACCTTGAACACTGCCTCTTGTTCTGTCCCATGGTAACACAGATCTGGCAGTGGTCGAGCGGAGCCTGGCTCCACCTCACGGGACAGGACCTGCCATGGGACCCAGCAGTAATACTATTGGGTCAGCTCCCCGTCACTGCAGCAAGCTGGACAACTTTTCAGAGGACTCTTTTCGCAACCACTGAGCTGAAGTGCTAATGACAACTTGGTGAGCTCGCTGCTCCCACGAACGAAAAGAGCACTCTTTCGGATATCAGCAAGCCAGGCTGCATATCATGGACACCATTCATGCGAGCATCCATCATGATAAGGCCTGGACCCAACTAAGAGATTCCTTATCACAAACAACAGACCTGGTCCAGCTACAGCGGGCACAACTGATAACTCTCTTCGAACAGGTGTAGCTTCACCCGGAGAGGAAACTGAACACAGCACAATGCATGCTGTGGAAGCCCTGGTGGCAGAACGAACGCTCCCACTCATCCACCGACCCGTGCCGGGCCAGCCACTAATCCTCCTTCCGCGGGCTCCACTGCTGCTCCAGGCTCCCCCTTTCCACACCTGAACACTGATGGACAACCGTCCACCCGGCCCAGGTGCCGGCTCCAGTGGTGGTCACCCTGCCACAGTCCTCGTCGCACATGCCATGCGGTGCGCCTCCCTGCACCCCAAACTTCCCACCACGGCCGCCTGCGCAGCCTCCTCCCCCGCCCCCCCCCCTGGCACTGCCAGGCTCACCCATCCCCACAACCCCTCCCCCCCCCCCCCCCCCCCCCGAATCCCCACCAGTCACCACACAGCCTTCCCCCACCTCTTCTCCGGCCCGAGGCTGCATCAGCAAGCCCAAACAGCCCTGGCCAGGCACCTCTGCTGATGACAGCCTGAGCAGGATCATGACGGTGGAAGGGAGCCCCCAAGGACAGGGAACATCCCAGCCTCAAGAAAATCCCATTGCACAGGGATGGTACTACTGGACAACAAGGGGAAGAGGATCGGTGAATACAGACTCCGACAAAAAGGGATGCTTGCTGGGCTAACCATGCGAAGTGAAACACTGCGAACAAGTTTTCAACTTTCTAAGTAGCAGCCATGGCAATCCTGTGTACTACCACCTACTCTGTGTTGTCAAGTAACGTGGTGGCAAGTTTGGTTAAAATGACCCTTGGATTTTGTTATACATGGCATGACAAGTTGTCTGAAAATTAGGGCCTCCGTTAACCGCCTCTCATCAAGTGGGCAACCGACCTAGGCTGCACTGTAGTTCTACCTGTCAAATTTCTTCTCTCTGTAGGTGGACCATGCAGCTTGCCACAAATAGATTGGAGCTTTGTTCCCATTAAAAAAAGAAAGAAAAAAAAGGACCATGCAGCTTGCTGGTACTACAAACACATGTCAGCTCAAATTTTATGGGATCAGGAAAAGGACAGGAAGACAGCGGCCCAGCTGCGGGGCTCCCTGAGGTATTGCCACCACATAGAAAGCCATTTAGACTTAATCATAGAAACAATCCGGCTCGCCTGCTACAGGCTGCTCAAAAAGGGACCTGGCTTTCAGGAGGGGGATTAGGTGGCCTTTGGATGACCCTGCTATGATAGGCAGAATCCATATGGTGCGGTCTACAGACGTGCTGGCTGAACATTATACGATAAATGCAAGGAACCAGCTTCGGGGATCCACCAACCCTTTCAAGTGGCAGGACGTTTCGGATGTATTTAGGATATGGGTATTGGGGGAGGGTGAAGAGGCCAGGGCTTTCCTGCCACAGACACCCATCCAGGAGTTGACCCTGGACACCCAGGAGTGGCAGTGGCGAATAGTACGAAGGCCCAGGGTGCTCTCTGACAAAAGGATTCACTTGCACTCCCTGCCAGTCAAGTCCACATACAAGATGTTCCGGCCTAAGAGAACACTCCGGGATGTGGTAATAGACAGATGGGCCAAGCACCTGAATGTTGACAGAACACTCTTGACACCGATCAAATGGTTCAACGAGACCGAGGTGATGCCAGCCAAAATCACATCCTTGCAGTGGCAGATTGCTCATCGCTGCCTGACAGCAAATGCTTGGCTGATTGACCACATCCGCTTGGAACACAAAGGGGCGGCGCTCCCATCATGATGATGCCAGAGATGAGCCGCGGCCTACCCCCCACAAAAGCGGAATGAGACTATCAAACATATTTTTACGGAGTGCCCTGTTGCATTGCTAACGTGGCGCTGCTGGGATCGCATCTGGTGGAAAATGGGTCTTACCACACCTTGGCCATGGTCCTGGCAAGCCATACTTTTTTTTTTTTAATGGGAACAATGCTCCAATCTATTCGTGGGGAGCCGCACGTGCTGGGAACCGGGCCCAGCGTCCCATTTGAAACATGAAACATGTTTGAGAACATATACAAAAAAACTTTGAGATACCAGGGCTCTTACCCGTTTTTGTCTGAAAAGGATCGTGATCAATTACTAGCCTATTCGATAAAGAACTCCCATGAGATAGGCTAAAATTCAGAAAGGGTCTGAAAAAATCTGAAAGAATACGAGGAGAAAAATAATGAGAAGTTTCCTTCTACGCTGCACGAAGGGACTATAAAAAGATTCTGAACTTTTTGAGAAAAAATCGCCACCACAAAGGTCCTACAAATGCTCAGAAACCCTCAGAATCCCTAGCAATCCCTTCTAAAATTCTTCCAACACTGTCTTACTCCCTGCCGGGCTCTTCCAGGCCTCGTACCCCCACCCTGTTGGGTTACAGGGCAACACGACTCGCCCCAGCTCCGACCAGCATCGTCCCAGCAGCAACCCGTAGTTGTCCCTTGGAATGCCCACCCCAAAGCATTCCCAGATCTCTCTACCAGGCCTCACACTCCTGCATCAGCAGGTTACAGGGCAACACCCCAGCACCGGCCAGTGTCGTTCTGGCATCGGACAGCCGCAGATCACTGAGTAGGTCACTGCACTGCATTTGCACAAGCATCCACATTTGAGAACAGTTGGTACAAATTAGGCAGACGGACGATCCTATGGGTGCTGTGGTGGCAGCGTTGTGCCCTGGCGCTGGAAGGGGCCAGGGTAGAAGGTGAGGAACTGACAAGGCAAGTCAAAGAGCCCATTGAGCTGGAGCTAGCATAAAGGTGGCGCAAGCTCAAAGCTCAACTTGATATCTTCCACAATGACCGGGATATTCAGAGGGCAATTACGTCCTTCTGCACGGACTGGCTAGGAGGACAGTTGGGGGGGATGGATAGTATGGGTTGAGTGGGGGGGGGCCATCGGACGGTTTTGATAGGACAAGGTCCTTCCAGAGAGTATAACCTGGTATTTAATGACTGGAGTAATATCGAGCCTTCCTTCCGATGAGATCCCCTCCCGAGTTCCCGGATCCCGTCCCGCCCCGCCCCCTTTCTCTGCTTGTAATCCCAAACTGACCACGGTGTTATCTCCCGGTGGCCCCCCGGGCATGACACTAGCAACATGAAGCAAGTCACACTGCTGACCTTGGAATGGGATGAAGGGTGGCTAGGTGGTTAGCAATTGTTGTGCGCCCTGCAGCAGGCCTGAAGAGGCCCTCCTCTAAATGTCTCTCAATATCGCTCTCTCTCCCCTTGCCATCTGAGCAGTCGATCCCCTGGTTTTCAGGGCAATCAATGCTGGCAGGTGGATAGTACTCTCGTTTTTTTTTTTTATGTACAAAGGGATGCCGGACCCGTTTTCCAGCAGGTGTAGCTCCCCACCAATAGACTGGAGCGACCAGGAAGTCAGATAGGAGGGGGTGCTGTTGCATACCGTGTAGGTGCAGACCAGACCAAGAACCGACCTTTCAATACAAAGTATAAGATAGCACAGCGGAAGACTTAGATACCAATGATCCGAACAATCAATATTGTAATGCAGCCCCGAACATACATCATCATCATCATGGTGTGAAGGGGTCTGGCGCTTCACACAAGAAGACTGCGCCAGCCCCAACCATACACAGACGAAGGAGGTGGGGTTAGACGAAGAAGAAGGGAAGATGGGAATGTCGTCGACACCAAGTGTTCAGCACAGGCCCAAATAGTCCCTCGTCAACATGTCTGAATGCCAATGTCGAGTCTGGATCCAATGTCGTCAAGTCTCATGTCACAACTCTCTCTCTCTCTGTAGTAGTCCGCTGATACTGAGAAGTCAGGTGGTGAGAGGGGAAGAAGAGATAGTGGACTTAGAAGAAGAGGAAGAAGAACTCTCTCTCTCTCTCTCTCTCAGCCCAGTACTAACCTGTGAAGTTGGCGCCTTGATGCAGGTACCTCGAAGATGGAGCTGGAGCGATGGCGCCACAGGTAAGTACCACTGGCCTCCGCCAGTACCTCTCCCAACTCTACGCTCTACCTCCTACTAGCGCCCAGCGCTGATGACTACAGCTATGGCTATGGCGCCCARCGCTGATGACTACARCTAGCGCTACTACTACTGCCTAGCGCTGAAGACTACTGCAGCGCTCCTCCTGAGTGCTGCGGCCGAAAATCTGAAGACTACCGTCCTACTCTCCAACTGCCTACCCGTTCAGTGCCTGAAGCTCCTATGTTCTATCACGGGAGCCTTCTGACTCGGGCGAGCAGTTCAGGAGGCTGCTCTTGCCAATAATGCCGAAGGGAGGCAGGGGCTGCAGCTGCAACTCCTACTCGTGCTAATGCCAATAATGCCGTAGGGAGGCAGGGGCTGCAGCTGCAGCTCCTGCTCGAGCTGGCGTGGGAACAGGCCAGAAATAGCCTGTTCCGAAACACAGTTTTCGTGCCTGAATCTTAGGGCAGGTCGAAACAAATGAGGGCCTAAGAATAGCCCAGGGCCTAAGAATAGCCCTCCGTTTCAGGCTGGAAAAACTCTGGGTCTGAAAGACCCAGAAATAGGCTGAAATGGAGTAGGGCCTGCAGACCCTCATTTTTCAGTTTTCAGGCTGAAACGACCGGGGCCTGTAGCTCCTAAGTTTTAGGCTTTAAGGCTGAATGTCCGGGGCGGGTCCTACAGGGCCCGTGTGGCTACGCAGTATGCCACACCCCCCCCTCCTTGAAAGACCGAGCTTACCTGCGAGGGCGAAGCTGTCTGTCTGAGGGAGGGACCACAGTCCGGGTGGGAGGGGCGGGTCGTGGAGGTCCCTTGGCTAACCTTTGACGTTCATAGTGAGCGTATATCAGCAGTGCGGATGCTTTCAAATCTGCTCCTGAAATCCACCGAGTGTCGTCGCGATCGCATGCTTTGAATGTGACTTTGTACTGCCGCGGCTTGCTGCTGTACTTGCGATCGGTGATGACGCGGTCAACTTCCTGATGACCATCCATAGAAGGAGGGTCCTGCGATCGTCGGCCCGGAAAGTCGTCGCTCTTGGCTAGCGTGTATGTTGCCAGCTTCGAGGCGTGGAAGACCAGATGGACCGTCAGATGCTCTTGAATGTTGATCACAAATAAAGGGCCATCGGGCTCATCGCCCGCGGCTGCTGTCACAGACCAAGGTCCAAACCACTTGGGAAGCAGTTTGCGTGAAACRTCCTGTTCCAGTGCAAACTCTTCYGYRGAGACCCAAACCARATCACCGGCRCGGATGGGACATGGTACRCGACGCCTGTTGGCTTGCTGCTGCATGCGRACTTGAGCCTTTTGCATATTTGYGCGGGCTTGAGTCAGCAAKTCCCTGTACTTCCGAACGGARGCGGGGGAGCAAGMGGCGTCAATGTCGGCTGGTCAAGGGAGGAGAAGGTCGGCGAAGATGCGGCCTTTCCGTCCACCGTGGTGCAACTCGAATGGAGTCACGCCGATCACCGGGTGCACCGAAGTGTTGTAGGCGAACTCGATGTCGGGGAGGCGGTCAACCCAATCTTTCTGGTCCGGACGAATGAGCGTACGAAGCATCATTTGAGCGGTTTGATGTGCCCGCTCCGTCTGCCCATCTGTCTGAGAATGTCGAGCCGAACTTGGTTTCATTGTTGTGCCGGACTCCTACATGAGAGCAGTCCAAAACGCCGACATGAAACGAGTGTCGCGGTCGCTGACAATGTCTTCTGGTACACTGTGGCCACAAATCCAACCAGTTTGCAGGAGGCGTGCCAGCTCGGGAGCCGTGGAGTAGTACTTGCAAGGGAGAAAACGTGCGTACTTACTCAATTGGTCCACAACCGTGAGGATGCCGTCGTGCCCGAGCCGGTCGCGAGGAAATGGACCGGTGACGTCCATGGCAATGGAGAGATCGGGTTCCCGTGGGATAGGCATCGGGTGTAACTCGCCGTAGGGATTGCGGTTGCGGGGCTTGCTGAGCGGCAAATTCGCAAGAGTCGCAATACCGAGTGACATCGGTAATGAGGTCGGGCCACCGGAATCGCTGTCGAAGCCGTGCAATAGTGCGGTTGACTCCGAAATGGCCGGCGAGTCGTGAATCATGATACTCGCCAAGGAGGCGAGTCCGAAGACGACGGTCGCGTGGGACACATAGTAAGTCCTTGCCTCTCGAGTGGAGGAGCAAGTACCCGTCTGCAATGCGGTAATGGCTGGCCGGCGGGTGATCCGAAGATAGCTCTGCATAGAGCGTGCCGAAGTCCATATCAGACTGATATGCCCGGATGAAGTGTAGCTGAAGCTCCTTGTCAAATGCGAAGGCATGATGTGTCATAGCGCAAAGATCGGGTCTTCGCGAGAGTGCATCTGCTGCGCGATTTGAGAGGCCGGGCATATGTTTCGGTGTGAAGTCAAATTGGTCGATGAAGTACATCCATCGTCCGATCGTGCTGCTCACCGTGTCCTGCGTCTTGTAGTAAGTCAATGGATTGTTGTCCGTGACCCATGTGAACCTACGGCGCCCAAGGAGGAAGTGCCGCCATCGCTTGAGAGGCCATGACGAATGCGAGCAGCTCCTTCTTCCTTGCATCATCAAGCGAGTTGATGGGAGACTTTGTGGCTGAAATACTCCACAGGGTGCCAGTCATCGCCGTCGTGCTGTTCCAAGACTGCCCCAATGCCATAGCCGGAAGCGTCCGTAGTCACTCGCGTTGGCAGGGTGGGGTCATAGATGCTAAGGACGGGTGCCATGAGCATAGCCGTCTTAAGTGCTTGGAATGACCGGCGTGCGGCATCATCGAATACGAATGGCACCTTTGGCGACTGTAACCTCGTCATAGGTGCAACA